>BQNB010024321.1:0-60853 GCA_026074375.1 Tanacetum coccineum
GGAAGTGTACAAGTATTCAATGCATAAAATTTATATATAATTCCCCTCCAAATCAATGTACAAGTCCTTAATGCCTAAAGTACAAATCAATTAAGCATGATATTCAAAATAGCCATTTTTCCTCCATTTTTCTTAAGAATTCTTACCACTACTTAAGCACAAGTTACAAGCTCATTTTACACAACATTTAACACATTTTTTCCTCCTTAATCCTAACCCTAATCCATGTCTTAAATCCAAAACCCTAACCCGAAACAAAAATGAACCCGACACCCCTTAAATCATTTTTTAAACCAAATTCTAACTAAGCTAGCTCCCTAACACCACCATGACCTCACCACCATGTCATCTAGCAACCACACAAGCACCTCTATCACCACCCTTGTCCACCAAGGCTTCTCGTCACCTCCTTGTCCCTTTCGCACCCCTCCACACCTCCATACCTTGCATAGCTACTCTTAGCTAGGGGTGTAAATGAGCCGAGTCAAGCCGAGTACTGCCAAGCTCGAGCTCGACTCGAATATTAAAACTCGAGCTCGAAACTCAGCTCAAGCTCGACCGAGCTTTATATTTCGAGCTCGAGATCAACTCGTTATATAAAACTCAAGCTCAAAACTCAACTTGAACTCGATATATACTCGCCATATGAAGCTCGACTCGACTCGATTTATGAAGCTCGATAAGGCTCGCGAGCTTTACGAGCCGAGTATTATGAAGCTCGAACTCGACTCGAAAATATACTCGAGTAGCTCGAGCTCGAGCTCGACTCGTTTAGATCGAGTCGATTTCGAGTAGTTTACGAGTCGATCTCGAGTAACTCGCGAGTTGTCTCGTCTCGTTTACACCCTTAACGCCAAACACAAAAACAAATACGCCATTAAAGCACCTTCAAACTGACATGATCATCTATTTAGACATGCTCATTAGATACACCTGCCATAGACTGAGATCTTCATCCAATTTTGTTCGTAATAAGGTCAAATTCTCACACTCTTATCACTCAATTGTTTGTATTCGGTGTTATATTATCGAATTTTTTGTAGTGTGAGTTAGTTTAATACATCAGGATTCAATTTTTTTGCAAACACGAATTGTGTTCTTAAGTTTTTATGAAATGACGATTCTTATTATCTGTTTATTTTCATGAGTATGATGAATGCTGGAAGCTGTAGTTTAGTTTAACATCTTGTTAGGTTCACTTTTTAATAGATTGTGAAATTAAGGATTTTGGTTTTGAGAGGTAGTGTGCTTCTATCTTCGAAATAATTTTGGAAGTCAAGCTAAAATGCGGCAGGGATGGCTAAAAAGTTTGACGCATTAGGATGCGCACCAAATGTTTGTTGAAATGCTCATAAGAAACAATCTATAGATGAACGAGATTTTACATGTGATTAATTTTATTTTTGCAATAATTTTCACTCATGGAAACAACCTAGGAAGGAAGGTACTACAACGTAGAGGAAATGTTCAGATGGTCAGAAATGGTTGGATGGTCTCGTAATTTGTCACATGTGAAAATATATGTCTCTAGCTTGTTAAGATGTGTTAACAAGTTCGTCACATGTGAAAATATATGTCTCGTAATTTTTCACATGTGAAAATATATGTCTCTAGCTTGTTAAGATGTGTGAACAAGTTCCTCACATGTGAAAATATATGTCTCGTAATTTGTCACATGTGAAAATATATGTCTTTAGCTTGTTAAGATGTGTTAACAAGTTCGTCACATGTGAAAATATATGTCTAGTAATTTGTCACATGTGAAAATATGTCTCGTAATTTGTCACATGTGAAAATATACGTTTCAGATGTGTTTCCTCTTCATGGTCAATAGAACCAGAGGGTACTCTTAGTCCGATCATTATATGTTTCAGGTTACCGTTGAGGTTGTGGAATCGTTGTATGCAACTTAGATTCCCGTTGAGGATCAAGTGGGCTGCTAGTCACAACACAGTCGCCCTTAGTGGTGCATGATGATGGTCCAACAACCTCATTTGATTCAATTTGACTATTTAGGAGGTCATCGGTTACAGACTGAGATGGTCCAGCAGGAAAATCAGATGGCTTAGTAGAATCTCTCTGTTCACCTGGTTTCTTATCATTGACATTAGGTCTTGAATCAGCAGCCAAGTTATTTAGTATCTGCAACTGAGCCAGGTTCTGAAAGGCACCTCGCATTCTGCAACATCTCGGATCTCATCATCACTGGCTCACTGCCTTCACTCTCTTCCTTATAAGGAAAGACTTAAGAGTGTATCAAGAAAGTTAATTTCTGCCTATTCAGCGTTTAAAAATTCGCAATGGTTTCCTTCACAATAGTTTCCTTCAGACCATCTTCCTATTCAGCGTTTTGTTGGTAAACCAAGGATGTGAGTTTAGCATTTTGGGATTTAATCTAAGAGTTCAATATCATGTGTTGTTAGCAAATTTTAAGTCGAACACGTTTAATCAAATTTTGTTAGGTATGGAAAACTAGTTTTACCTTTCAAGATGTTGAAACTCGTTAAATTGTAACTCTATTGGGAAGTCCGAGCACAAAACGTACATGTGTTAAAAATCTTTTTGTGGTTTGTAGGGCAAAAATATATTAAAAGTTTGAATATTGTTAATTATAGCTCATACCATTATTCTTTGTAACGGCAGTGATGCATAACCACTGCATGCATCAAAGACTCTCAGTCTATCAATCTATAGTGCTTGGGTTAGGATCATTTATTTTTCTTCTTTGATGATTTCTTGATATTGTGAATGCTCTATAATGCCTGTAAATGTTCATTTTTGTTACAAACAAGGAGGAGAACCAGAATACAACAGCGATATCACCTTTGGAAAAAAGGGTTTACGTATAACCAGAATACAACAACGATATCTACCTTTAGAAGATTGTTTTCAGATGGTATCCATACAGATGTCATCATCCGGGCTTCTAATGGAAGCATTGGGGCTCACCGGGCAGTTCTTACAGCCCGTTTACCAATCTTTGATCTCATGTTCACCCACGAGCTCAAAGAAAAGGATTTGTGTGTCATAGAGATTCCTGAAATGTCCATTAAAGTTTGCCAACCGTTTCTTAGCTACCTATACTCCAATAAAATTCAAAACCAAGACCTTCTCTCCCACAGACTCGACTTTTCAGAGTTGCGGACACTTATGACGTGTCTGATCTGAAAGATGTGTGTCAAGATATCTTGATAGAAGATATTGACTCAGAGAACGTGATGGAGAGGCTACAAACTGCGTTTTGTTATCATCTTCTGAGACTAAAGATTTGTTGTATTGATTATCTAGTGAAGTTTGGTAAGATCTTCGACATTAAAGATGAATTCAATGCCTTCATACAATATGCTCATCAAGAACTGGTAAGTGAAGTCGTTAACTAAATCCTTTCTGCCTGGAAAGGTGTCTGATAGTCGAGTGAAATGGGACTACAGAGGTCAACGCCAAATCATCCCCTTAGGTAAATGGTTGCCGAAGATAGCGGTAGATGCATACGTGGCACCTAATGTAGTATTAGCTGGACAAGTGAACGTGCTTGATGGATCGAGTGTGTTTAACTGTTCTTATATGTACTTTATAAATTGGCAGCGAGTTCCCATTATAGAAAATCTGGACGGGTTCACCTAAGTGCTATTTCTGTTGCTATTCTTCCTCAGTCAGATGAGGTGATGACTTACTACAACAGTTATCATTTTGCTGTATACTTTTTTTTGAGTAAAGGGTTTCCCCGGTAAAATAAAACAATCGACCACAGTGGGAGTCAAACCCATGACCTTTTGATCCACATTAAGTGGGATGATGATGTCTTGCAGGTAGATGTTCAACTGTGGAATGAGTTATGGGGACTTGAGAATTGACACATACATATCAGGTGGATCTCATGCTAATACTACTAATAGTGTTGTTAGGATCGCCCATATTCCATCCGGCCTAACAGTTGCTATACAAGATGAAAGGTCACAACATATGGTAATCTATCCTGGATAAACTGGCTACAATGTTTATCTTGTATTATGTGTCAAAACCTTTAAAAAGAACAAAATTTTTTGATTCAAAATTTTGGCCGTAAAAACCTAAAGTTTTCATTTTATCTGTTCCTATAGGGTTAGTAACACTAGTTGTTTACAAGATTTTTGCTAAAAATCATTCAAAAATGTGTCTTTTTGAGTTTTGAATATTTGAGTTTCGTAGTAGTTGGAACCGAACGAGTACAACCGAACAAGGTTACCGAATGAGTAAGCCGATCAAGAGAACCGAACTAGCTTACTCATAACTTGAACCGAACGAGTTAATCTCAAGCAGAACCGAACGAGTGGTTTCACAGTTTGAACCGAACGAGTTAATCGTAACTAGAACCGAACGAGTTTTACTCACGTTGGAACCGAACTAGACAACCGAACGTGTTAACCGAACAAGCAGAGCCGATCTAGTTTAGTTGTCTTGGAGTCGAACGAGTTAACCGAACGAGTTAGTCGAACGAGTTAATCGATCAAGTGAGTCGAACTAGTTTTCCTCTATGAAAGCCGAACCAGTAACAACCGAACTAGTGTGGCCGAACTAGCTTCACAGTTGGAACCAAACTAGATTTTCATTGAGAACCGAACGAGTTTTATCATTTGTTAACCGAACGAGTTTTGTCATTTGAGAACCGAACGAGTTTTAACCCATTGAAAACCAAACTAATCAAGTTGTTTGAGATCCGAACTAGTCATTTTCCAATTAAAACCTACCAACTCATTTCTAAATTATACGGTTTATTTCTTTGACTTGTAAAATCCCGTGAAACAAACACTTGTTTTCCCGGTTTTGTCGAGAATTGTAAAATCCCGTGTAGTTTCATTTCGAACCTACAATCACATAACGCAAACATAATTTTCTTTCTAACCATTCGATTACGATCAATTTGTAATCTTTTGATACCTACAATGATGACGACTCTTGCCGATAAGTCACTTCTTTCAGGAGGAGACAACAAACCACCAATGCTTGAAAAACACTTGTATGATTCTTGGAAGAGCCGAATGGAACTGTATATGTTGAATAGACCTCATGGAAGAATGATTCTTGCCTCTGTTGAAAAAGGACCATTCGTTTGGCCATCAATCACTGTGGAAGGGGTAACAAGACTTAAGGAATATACTGAACTCACTCCCGCTGAAGCCATTCAAGCTGACTGTGACATCAAAGCGATTAACATCATACTCCAAGGTCTTCCAACTGAAATCTATGCTCTTGTGAGTCAACACCGTGTAGCAAAGGATCTTTGGGAAAAGATTAAACTGCTAATGCAAGGAACGTCGTTAACGAAACAAGAACGAGAGTGCAAGCTGTATGATGAATTCGATAAGTTCACTTACAAGAAAGGAGAGTCGTTACACGAGTACTACTTGAGGTTCACTCTGCTACTCAATGATATGAACATCTACAAGATGCCATTGGAGCAATTTCAAGTTAACACCAAATTTTTAAACACTCTTCCTAATGAATGGAGCAAATTTGTTACTAATGTTAAATTGGTCAAAGACTTTCATACTACCAATGTTGATCAGCTTCATGCTTACCTGCAACAACATGGAAGACATGTAAATGAAGTTCGTTTGATGCATGAACGCAACTACGATCCTCCTGCTTTAGTTGCATCTCACCAATTACCTCCGTCAACTTATCAATCTCATCTACAGACTCTCCCGAACTCTCAACTTCAACATCATGTTTCACCATATCCGTCTTCACAGTCTGTAACACCTTATCAGACTCAACAATTCACAACCAGTCAATCAACACCTCTTTCAATCACTTATCCATCAAATGAGTACCAATCCTCAGTTCACCACAACGTTTATTCTCCACAATCATCCATCCCACAACTTACCAACATCAACAATCTGAATTTTACCAACCAGACTCCGGTCTAATTGTTCCAGTGTTCCAGAAAGGGGATGATCCAATTGATGCGATCAATCACATGATGTCATCTTAAACTGCTGTTGTCACAAACCCGATATCCACTAGCCAACAATCAGCTAAGGCTCTTCCCGTCAAACCCCTCGTCAACTAAGCTAACCACTATGATGGAAAAGTAACTGTGCGAGACCTGTTCATGAAGACAAACTACCTAATGCTGCTTGGAAACAATGAGAAAATACACTCCTGGAGCAAGTGGAAGCAACACAGGGAAACAACGGACTGTCATCTGTTACAACTGCAAAGGGGAGGGTCATATTTCCAAGCAGTGTACTATGCCCAAGAGAAAAAGGGATGAAACATGGTTCAATGATAAAGTGTTGCTGGTTCAAGCTCAAGAAAGTGGTCAAGTTTTAATAGAGGAAGAAATAACATTTTTGGCAGATCCATGACTTCTTGACACTCAAACCTCTTAGACTGTCATTACCCACAATGCTGCTTATCAAGCCGATGATCTGGATGCCTATGACTCTGATTGTGATGAACTTAACTCAGCCAAGATTGCTCTCATGGCGAATCTTTCTAGGAATGGCTCAGATGCACTCACTGAGGTACACAATCCGGATAATCTGACCTATGATTTAATCAATCAAAGTGAGCAGATAATGACGTCTTCTGAACAGTCTAATGATGTGAATCAGACAGAAACTGAAATAACCAGTGATAGCAATATCATTCCTTATTCTCAGTATCTGAGTGAAACACAACAGGAAACTGTCCAGAATTCTAACTCTTCTGCTCAACAAGATGTCCTGATATTATCTATGTTTGAACAATTAAATACCCAAGTGATGAACTGCACCAATGTTAATCTGGAATATAAAAGTGCCAATAAAGCTTTACTACCGAGCATTGGATAAGATATAAAAAAGAGGTTTAAAGATTTGAACAAATGCCAAAAATTGTTGAGAACGGTTTTTTTTCAAGATTAAATGAACAGTATGCCAGAGAATGAACTTCTAAGCAAACTCTTTTGAACAAGTGCAGAAAATGATTTCTTAAATGCAAACAGTTTTCTTTTCAGATTCTCAAAAATGATTTAAAAATGGAAGAAAACAAAAATATTGATAGAGAAATTGCTTTAGAAAAGAAAATTAAGCAACTTGATAATATCATTTTCAAAAGAGGTCAATCTGCACAAACTGTTCATATGATGACTAAATCCAAAATTTGTTATGATCATTCCACAAAACAAGCTATCGGTTTTGAAAAACCTTTCTATCTGAAGAAAGTTCGGGAGTCAAAGCCAAAACTGTATGACGGGAATGTCATTCTTAAAATGGATGCTATTGTGATTCCTTCCTGAATTCTGATGATACATTAAATGCTTTGTGAAGAAGTCGTTTCAAAAATGCTTTTGAAAGAAACAAGATCCAATGGTTGTAAAACATAAAGTTGAACACTAAAACCCATTAATTATGCTATAACCTTAAATATCGGATTACAGCTAAAAAGATTTGTTCGACAATCCTGATTTAATAGGAACATGCCAATTGGAAAGCAACTTCTGTCCCATTCTATAGGACCCATCATCCTTCTTCCACAACCAACAAAGTTGAGGTTCCAAAAGAATTTCCTAAAGTGAGTATGCTGAATACTAGCTTGAAAGAGCTTAAACGCCATCTTGTTGGCTTTGATCAGGTATTTGCAAAGAACGAACCACTGCAATACATCTATCATCTAGAGATGCACGTGGGGGTTTGAACATACAAAGAGCTTGTTTTCGAGATGAAATTAATTTTCCGTTTATAAAAGAATTAAAAGATATTACAATAACTTCAATCAATACTTGTTTGATGAAGTTGTCCGATGTCAAAATGTCTTTTAATCAAACGGAACAAGCTTTTCGAACAACATCTGTTTGGAGTCCAGAACTTTCTAAGTTAAAAGGATCAAGTTTTGAGTGAAAAGGAACGACTCTTGGGCACAAGCCGATTGATCCTGATATGTAAAAACTGTTTTGAATTTATCTGTGAATGATGGTGGTGAAACTGAATGAATTTCAAAAGTGTCCTCGAACTCAAGACTTGGCCTTCTCAAGCAAAAAGGATGTTGTTGATAAAGAAAACTTATGATTAAACATTGTAGAGTTTTAACAACTGCTTGAAAAACATTGCATCACTTTGGAAGCTAATTCTCAACTTAATCAAAAATTTTTCAACAAACAGACAAACAGTGTTTTAGATCAAAATGCTCCAAGTTTTACTCAGTTGTTTGAATTAAGTGAATTGAGAGCTCAGTCTCAAGAGAAAGACACAGTCATTGTCAAGTTGAAAGAGCAAATTAAGTCCTTAAAAGGAAATGTGGATGATAGTAAAGTCAAAATGGACATGGATGAAATTGAGACTCTTAACATTGAATTGGAACATAGAGTGACAAAACTTGTTGCTGAGAATGAGCATTTGAAACAGACTTATAAGCAACTTTATGACTCGATTAAACCAAAACGTGTTCAATCAAAAGAACAATGTGATGCGTTAATCAAACAAGTCAATATAAAGTCTGGGGAAATTTCTGATTTAAATGCAAAACTTCAGGAACAAGGTTTGGTCATAGCAGCCCTAAAAAATGAGTTAAGGAAACTTAAAGGAAAAGCGTTAGATAAGGAGGCTATTGAGACCCACTCTGTTGATCCAAAAGTGTCTAAGGATAATGTGGAACCAATCACGCCTAAATTGTTGAATAAAAGGACTGCTCACTCCTCCTATATTAAGCACACTTAGGAAGAAACTCTGGTCCTTAGGGATATAGTTGAACATGTAAAAGCGAAGTATCCTTAAGATTCACTTTTAGAGTCTGCCTTTAGGTATACCAAAGTCATTCAGGAATTGCTTTCAAACATAAGTAGGACTTACCCTAGCATCAACAATTTTGATCCTCAATTAGTTGCGGTCACACCGAGGAAAAAGGACAAGAAAGTTAGGTTTGCCGAATCACTCACATCCACAGAAAACACAAAAACAGACTCGACTTCAAACATAGTTTCTAACAAGCGTGTGTTGCATTCTACAGGAGTAAGACTTTCTACTAGTGCTAGCGGATCACAGCCTTCAGGCAATACCAGGAATGATAAGATTCAGCAAACACCAAGTAGTAATTCGAAGAATAAAGTAGAAGCTCACCCTAGGAACGTTAAATCTAGTTTGAATAAAAGGAATGGTACTGTTAAAGTTAATGGATCTGCGTCTGTGCAGAATTCCAAGAAACATGATAATTCTGATTATGTCTGTATTAACGGTGATGATTGCATGTCTTCTGATAATTTGTGTGTTTCTAATTCTATGAATGATGTGAAATTCCGTGCTAAACCTAAGAAGAAAAAATCTAAGAAAGAGATTTGGAAACCAACAGGAAAAGTGTTCACTAAGATGGGATATATTTGGAGACCTACCGGTCGGACCTTCACTATTGTAGGAAATGCGTGCCCTTTAACTAGGATTACCACTACTAATGAAGTGCCTTCTAGGAAACCAATAGTTCTAGAATCTGAATCACCCAAACCTGTGGTTAATTTGGTATATTCAAGGAAACCTAGGAAGAATAAGAATACTGAGTCCCTTAGCAAAACTGAGGTTATAAAAATAATATCTACTAACAAACAGGAACCCAGTAAATCCTGGGGATCAACAAAAACCAATGTTCCATCTTCTTCTCTTAATGGATGCAGGTTGTCCAAATCGTCCTCTGGTATTTGGACTCCGGTTGCTCGAAGCACATGACCGGAGATCGCTCTCAGCTCACCAATTTCATCAGTAAATTCTTGGGTACAGTTAAATTCGGAAATGATCAAGTTGCAAAGATAATGGGTTATGGAGACTATCAGATTGGGAATGTTACTATTTCAAGGGTTTATTACATTGAAGGACTTGGGCATAATCTATTTTCTGTGGGACAATTCTGTGATTCCAATCTCGAAGTGGCTTTTCGTCAACACACATGCTTCATTCGCAATCTAGAAGGTGTTGATTTATTAACGGGATCTCGAGGGGATAATCTTTATACACTCTCACTTGGGAATATGATGGCGTCCTCTCCCATTTGTCTATTGTCAAAGGCTTCTAAAACCAAGTCTTGGTTATGGCATCGTCGTCTATCTCACTTGAACTTTGGTGCTATTAATCATCTTGCAAGACATGGACTTGTCCGAGGTCTCCCTAAGCTCAAGTTTGAAAAGGATCACTTATGTTCTGCATGTGCATTAGGCAAAAGTTCAAAGAAACCCCACAAACCCAAATCTGAGGACACCAATCAAGAAAAACTCTATCTGTTGCATATGGATCTGTGTGGGCCAATGCGTGTCGCGAGTGTCAATGGAAAGAAGTACATCCTCGTTATTGTCGACGACTACTCTCGATTTACATGGGTAAAATGTTTGCGATCAAAAGATGAAGCTCCAGCTTTTATTATCAACTTTTTGAAGATGATCCAAGTACGGCTTAAGGAAACCGTTCGTCGCATCAGAACAGATAATGGAACTGAGTTTGTTAATCAGACATTGCGTGAATATTATGAGAAGGTTGGCATCTCTCATGAAACATCAGTTGCACGCTCTCCACAGCAAAACGGTGTTGTTGAAAGACGAAATCGTACGCTAATTGAAGCAGCCCGCACTATGTTAATTTATGCAAAAGCTCCTTTATTTCTATGGGCCGAAGCGGTTGCCACAGCCTGTTATACCCAAAATCGTTCCATGATACGTCGTCGTCACGGTAAAACACCATACGAGCTTTTACACGACAAACCTCCCGATCTATCGTATCTACATGTGTTTGGTGCACTCTGCTACCCAACGAATGATAGCGAGAATTTGGGCAAGTTACAACCGAAGGCTGACATTGGTATTTTCATTGGATATGCACCCACGAAGAAAGCATTCCGGATTTACAACAGACGTACCAGACGAATAATTGAAACCATTCATGTTGACTTTGATGAGCTGACCGCGATGGCTTCTGAACACAGCAGTTCAGGACCCGCACTTCATGAAATGACTCCTGTAACAATCAGTTCAGGACTCGTGCCAAACCCTCCTTCTTCAACACCATTTGTACCACCTTCGAGATCTGACTGGGATTTGTTGTTTCAACCAATGTTTGATGAGTCACTTAATCCCCCACCTTATGTTGATTTACAAGCACCAGAAGTCATTGCTCCTATTCCTGAAGTAGTTGCACCTGAACATGCTGTATCAACTGGCTCACCTTCCTCAACTACAGTTGATCAAGATGCACCATCACCAAGTAACTCTCATACAACACAAGAAACTCAAACTCCTATTATTTCTCATGATGTTGAAGAAGACAATCATGATATTGAAGTCGCACATATGGGTAATGATCCGTACTTTGGTATTCCAATTCCAGAAGTTACTTCTGATCAATCCTCATCATCAGATGTTATTCATACAATTGTGCCTCTCGATCACCAAGTTTTTGAACACAATAACAAATGGACTAAGGATCACCCACTTGAGAATATAATCGGTGCTCTCGACAGACCAGTTTCCACATGACTACAACTCCATGAACAAGCCTTATTCTGCTACTATGATGCCTTTCTCACATCAGTTGAACCTAAGAACTACAAAGACGCTTTAACTCAAGCATGTTGGATTGAAGCTATGCAAGAGGAACTTTATGAATTTAAACGTTTGGAAGTTTGGGAACTTATTCCTCCTCCTAACAAAGCATTTGTCGTTTCTCTTAAGTGGATCTATAAGGTTAAGCTTGATGAGTTAGGAGGTATTCTGAAAAACAAGGCTCGGTTGGTCGCTCGTGTACAAGAGGAGGGAATCGATTTGTAGAAGAGTCTTTTTGCTCCGGTTGCAAAGATTAGAGGCTAATAAGGATTTGTCTCGCGTTTGCTGCTCACCATTAACATGGTCCGTATACCAAATGGATGTGAAGACTGCGTTTCTGAATGGTAATCTGCGGGAAGAGGTTTATGTTAGCCAGCCGGATGGGTTCATGGATAAAGATAACCCCAATCACGTGTATAAGCTAAAGAAAGCTCTTTATGGGTTGAAACAAGCTCCACGCGCGTGGTATGATATGTTGTCTTCGTTCTTGATATCCCAAGACTTCTCCAAAGGCTCAGTGGATCCTACATTGTTCATCCGCATAGACGGCAAGGAATTACTTCTGGTACAAATTTATGTCGATGATATTATCTTTGCTGCATCTACACCTGAACTTTGTGATCTATTTTCTAAAATCATGGATTCAAAATTTAAGATGTCGATGATGGGTAAAATCTCATTTTTTTATGGACAACAGATTTCTCAAAGTCCCAGTGGGCATCTTCATAAACCATCTAAATATGCTCTTGAATCACTAACGAAAAACGGTTTTTACTCATTGTGACCCAGCGGATACTCCCCATGGGGAAAAATTCCAAACTAGATTGAGATAAAGAAGGGAACACCTGATGATCCATCACACTATCGTGGTATGATTGGCACTCTCCTTTATCTCACAGCCAGTAGACCTGACCTACAATTCACTATATGCATGTGTGCCCGGTATTAGGCTCGGCTTACCGAAAAGCACTTACTTGCGGTCAAAAGGGTCTTTCGGTATCTAAAAAGAACCATAAATCGGGGACTATGGTATCCGAAGGATTCTTCAATTGCACTTACAGCATTTGCAGATGCGGATCATGCTGGTTGTCAAGATACACGCCGTAGCACATCTGGTAGTATGCAGTTTCTAGGAGATAGACTTGTTAGCTGGTCATCAAAAAGGCAGAAAAGCGATGTGATATCTAGTACGAAAGCTGAATATATTGCTATGTCGGGATGTTGTGCTCAAATTCTTTGGATGAGGTCACAATTTACCGACTATAGCCTTGGATTTAATAAAATTCCAATGTACTGTGATAACAAAAGCGCTATTGCCTTATGCTGCAACAACGTTCAACTTTCCAGATCAAAGCTTATAGACATCAGATTTCACTTTATCAAGGAGCATGTTGAGAATGGTGTGATCGAACTTTACTTTGTCAACACGGAGTATCAGCTAGCGAACATCTTCACTAAAGCCCTATGCAGAGAAAGAATTGAATTTCTGATCAACAAACTGGGGATGCAAAGTTTTACGCCTGAGACACTCAAATAGTTGGCAGATGAAGTTGATGAATAGTGGTGGTACCTATTCAAATATCCTATACCATATGTATATACATTAAAACCATAAAAACCAAAAAGATTTTTCATTTTTTAGAAATTTTTATAATAACAAAATACAAAAATATAAAACTCATAAAACCAAAGAAAAAATTAGAAAATCAGAAAATATAAAAAGAGGTAATAATGGCATGTCTTCTATACGGGGGTCTAGAAATATTGTCAGTTTTAGACAATGATGCAAGCCTGTAAATGAAGTTCGAGCAGAAGTTCAAATGTTTTCAAAACATGCCAAATGGCTTATGCTATTAATTACATTTCAGATAGCCACCCTCTACACCCATAAGGCAAGTATTTCAAAAAGAAAACTAAGGCCTCTCAATGGGAATTTATTCTCGGGCATGTCTACTTTATGACCATGCAAAGCATGTGATTACCTTTGCCTCTACAACCCGTGCTTTTTAATCCATAACTGTACGATTCAGTGCATCTATGTGAATAATAAGAAAATCTTATTTATCTTGGAATTTGTTGTTTTGTCACATCCAAAAATCATTTCCATCATCCGAAAATACTTTTCAAAATACATTTGGACATTCTCAAACAATGTCCCCTACGGCTCTTTAAATAAAAACGGAACATTGTTTTGAGGGGAGAAAAATGTCCAATTTCATTTTGATCAAAATCAAATGATGCAGTTAAAAAGGGAAAAAGAATTTAGAACGATTATTATGTGCGCCTTATAGTGTTACTCTTATGCCCTTTAGGTGTATAATTTGCTAAAAATATTTCTATGAGGTATGAGAGTAAAACTGTTAGTACTATGTGTGCTAGGTTGTTTAACCATAAATATAACCTTATAAACACTTAATTAGACAAATTACTAAATTGGGCATAAACTGGAGGGCCAAAAATGTCAAAGGTAGAAATTGTCTATACCAATCATCACCGTCCCATTTCACTGTACACACACCCAACACACACTCCAACACACACACGAACACATAACACTCGAACCACTTCCATCTAGCTGAATCATTCCATTTCAAATCTAAGGTATAACTTTTCATCTCCTAAACAACTCGAATCCCTAAAAGAATTGTGTGTTTTCGTCATTTTTGATCACAACAGCCCTAATTATAAAATTAGGGTTCGTCAAATCAAAAGGTGGTGAAAACGTGTAATTTTGATTTGAGGGCCTTGTTGTAGTACTAGCTCAAAAATGTATAGGATTTCTTACTTATCATTGTTGGTTTAAAAGGTTCTTGAAAGTTTGTGTTCGAAAAATTTATAGTGTAAAAGTGCAACTAAAGTAACAAGATGATATAATTTGTTATGAGAGTTTTATGGCAAAATGAAATTGCTAATTTAGAGTTAAACAATCAAAATATGCCCCAAGTTACGAAATCGATCGAGCATAACTCAATGAATCGTAAAGAATAAAGTGTCGATAATCCGAAACATGTGAATTAATGTGTATGGCTCGAACGAGTAACTCGTGCAAGGATCGAACGAGTGAATCGGTGAGGATCGAACGAGTATTCCGTGAATTGATCGAACTGAGTTATTTTAAAAAGGGGATCGCAAGGAAAAAAAAAGTGGATTCCTTGAAAGATCGAACGAAAGTTTTTTTAAAGGATCGAACGAGTGTTGCTTAGAAAGGATCGAACCGCGACCATTTGACTCGATCGAACAAGTGACCTTTTCAAAAGGGGATCGCACGAGTGATGGCATATGAAAGGATCAAACGAGCGAGCCATTTGACTAGATCGAACGAGTGACTTACCATAAGTGAAGACGAGTATGAATGTCAATATGAATCGAACGATCCACAGGACATATATGGAATCGAACGAGGTGTCATATAGAAAGGTCCGAACGAGTGTTTGCTTAAAAGACCGAACTAGTGCCTATAATAGAGACCGCAACGAGCGTCAATCTTTTTGTGAAAAACCGATCAAGGAGTTCTTTTTATTGGAACCCACACGAGTAGATTTGACCAACCCTTATGACCAATTTCAATTTGACATAACACACTTTAATCAAATTGTTTTTTAACTACGATTAAAAATACAACAAATCTCTTAGGTAAAAATAGACGGGAAAAGCTTGACAAAACCAAGGTTTACCATATCAGACTTAAATTGTGGGAGGATAGGTGCACATTGTCTTACACGCTACTTGTCTATCTACGATAGATTAGATCTTTCACTAAAAGTGCAAAAAGTCATAACGGTACATTTAGCATGATAAATGATTGTGTTTTCTTATAAACTAGCACTCACTCTTATCTTAAACAGACTCATGGCACTCCTCAATACGGAACAATGTGCTTATGGATATGCATTGGCTGGGCTCCTGCTGTGACCGATCTTAAGATTGTGAAAAGATGACAAATCTTCCGCTTAAGTTTCGGATGTCACATCAAAGGAAGTCAACCCTTTCAAAGTAGTTCTATGATGTGACTAAAGATCACTCCTTTCTACAAGGCTTTCAAGTCACTGCTGATGCTCCAGAGATCTACATGCAGGAATTATGGGCTTCTAGCTTAATTTACACAAACCGATCTGATCCGATTTAAGATGAATACAAGAAAACATTCAATCGTCATGACAATTACAGGGACATCTTCATATTTGCCCCAAAGTTGGTAAGTAAGAAGTTTGTTAGACCCACCTCTGGAGAAGGAGATCCTCATCTTTCAAGCTAGTCTTGGGACATTCTGGAGATATAAGGAAGCCTGACTGACGTTATTTATTTTTTATTTGATGTCAACAAACGGCATCAACCTTGGGAGAATCATTATGGCAGCTGTAGATCAACAAATGTCTCAGCCGGAACTCCATCATATGACAGTCTACGCACTCTCAAGCTCAGATCTTACAGGGGTTATGTACACAAGAAAACGTGATTATGCAATATCTTCTGTGGGAGGACTTCATTTTCAAGATTGCGAAATAAAAGTACGAGAATTGAGGTAGTCGTGATGTACTATCCTCGTTCACCAAGTTTAGTCCATCAACTATGTGATGGAAAAAGATCCTTCATTTCCATAAGAAACAAGGTCAATTGGCACTATGGGCCATAGATGATTCCAATGTTTACTACAATTCAATGTATATCCAGGAGAATGAAGCCACTCAGTTGTACGGGGCTAACTGCCAGTGGCATTAACAACGAGGACATCCGCAACTCTAGAAGTCCTACAAAGAGTATATGTTAAGGCTTCAGAACAATATCCTCCAAAGACAAGAAGAACAAGAAGAAAGCAAATACATAAGCAATCCCTAAACTGAAGCCTTCCCACTGCCCCCAAGGAAAAGAAGTCTGGAAAAAGAATACAAAAGACGACAGAGCTGGAGAATATCTCTGAGGCTGATTTGACAGAGGCTGAGCAACTCAAAATAGTCACAAAAAGAAGCCGTCAAGAAACTCATAGCTCTCATGCTAGTGGTTCTGGAGCAGATGAAGGAGAACTGGAGTGGTTACATACCAGGGTCTCCGAAGCTCCTGAAAAAGAACCTCAGAGGTATAATATCTCATGGAAAATCAAGTGACGATGATCAAGATGATGAGCAAGCTCAAGATGATGACGATGCCAGAACAACAATGACGTTAATGAACTACACAAGATAGAGAGAGATGATGGATGAACATGACGATTAATTAGAAAGCTCAAAGAATATGAAGATGAAACTTGACATGAATAAGAAAGCAGACGATAAGTAGATGATAGAAGAACTGACTAAAGCAAATGAAGATTGTGGAAGTGATTTGTACACACCAAAGCTCACACACCAAGATGATGGAAATCATACAAAGAAGAGAATACTGATTAAATGATTCTAGTATTCATCATCATATGAGGAAGATAGTGACAATGAAATAGAAGAACAAATGATGAAGGAGCAAGACGCAAGAAGAGGCAAGATACAAGAGATCAAGGCAATTGAGGCTGTTAACGATACCAATACCGATCTTGATGTAAGAGATAAAGTAATGACAAATGTTGAAGACACTCATGTGACCCTAACTTCGGTTAATCCTGATGGTCAACAACAAGTTTCGTTGTATCTGTCTGGGATTTCGCTCCACATGCGAATCTAAACAAGATACTGGTGTTGATAGATATTATATGACAAATATACTGAAGGCCACTTCTCACATTAGATACTAATGTAACAGCCATCATGGAGCCATCCTTCACTGCACAAATCAATCGCCCTCCAACACCGCATCCTATCATCATTCAACCACAACACTACCATTTTGACACCGGCAACCTACTCCACGCTCCCGCTACAAGAATCTTCCTAGACTTTGCCTCGTAGTTTGCTATGATCACAGACTGAAAGCGTTAGACAGATAACTTCTCAGAACTCAGGCAATCAAATCAAGATGCTGAAGCGCTCTCCTCTTATTCCCTACACCGTTAGTCAATATCTAGCGAATAATGTAGGAAGCTTTGTGGGACGTTTAGCATCAAGTGTGAAGTATGAGAGAGAAATTCGAGAAGAGTCCTTACTACTGCAAGATCAACAATTCTAGAGTCAATTGATGACGGAATGAAGAAAATCATCAAGGACGAAGTCAAAAAAGGAAGTCCCTCCAGAGATTATCCGCCAAAAGTCGAAAAATTTCGTAACCGATCAACTCGAGTCTGAGGATCTACGGTGATCAGAATCTATACAAAGGACACCAACACATCTTATGCTGTAAGCTGCAAATCTGTCAGAGTTATATAGAGCTTAAAAAGATCCTTAATTGAACAAGAAGGAAGCTAACCACTCTATCAACAGGTTCAGACATTCAGAGACAGCGCGTCTTACAAGGTTTTAGTTGAGGCTATGAAGCTGACAAGATCTTGATAATACATAATGGCGATAACAGTCACAAATTTAAAGACCTAGTAGATGGGGCCGATGATGATGAAGAACCCTCCGCGGAACAGACCGATGGTCCAAAAGAAGGAAGGTCAGAAAGGAACCCACTTTTACCAGTGGTCCACGTGAAACGACAACCAAGACTGTAGGAAAGACTACCATTACAACTACGGACTCACAAGAAACTGCTAGCAATCTGCTCCAGTAGGGGAAGCATGCACACTACAGATGTCTTTAGAAGGTCCTGCAGACCAGGAAGTTCGAAAGCAGTGTCCAAGAATGAACAACCGAAGAAAGGTCAACATCCTGACTTGACTGTGGTTTCAAAAACCTACGAGACTACCTTCTCCTGATCATGCATGGAATACGTCTGTTCCTGCCGTTCATGAAACTGTCCAACCTTGGTTAAGCAGTCTGGCACAACAAGACCCTCGAGAGTCGTTTGATGAACTAACCGATTCTACATTTGACTTCTCCGCTTTTGTGCTGAACCGGCTAAATGTTCAAACTCTAACACCTGAATTGCTAGCTGGTCCAACATTTGAGCTGATGAAAGGCACTTGCAAGAGTTTGACTGAACTGGAATATTTTTGTGAGGAGGTCTACAAAGCCACAACCGAGAAATTAGACTGGATCAACCCTGAAGGTCGCCAATATCCGCATGATCTGCGACAGCCACTACCGTTAGTTCCAAATTCTCAAGGTCGTCGTGTTATACCATTTCATCACTTCATCAATAACGACCTGGAATATCTACGTGGTGGTGTGTCAAGCCGAAAGTACTCTACTTCAGTAACGAAGACTAAGGCTGCAGATTACGGACATATCAAATGGATAGAAGACTTAGTGCCTAACTCAATGTGGAGTCAAACGATCGTCAAATACGACAAATTCGCCCTCTGGGGAATCTCGCATTGGGGCAAGAAGCGACGACAGTTCTATGCATTTGCAACCTTAAGGGAATCAGCTCGGGACGTCTATTCAAAAAGACGGATAATTGCTGTCACAAAGGTTGAAATTGTCGAATGGCATGATTATAAGCATCTTGACTGGATTACAGTACGAAGGGATGATGATGTTCTCTACAAGTTCAAAGAAGGCGACTTTCACAGACTAAGGATCCAAGACATTGAAGATATGCTGCTTCTTCTTGTGCAAGGAAAAGTGACTAATCTAAGCGTTGAAGAACGTATTGCATTTAATGTCTCCTTACGAATGTTTACACGAAGAGTTGTCATCCAGCGACGTGTGGAAGATCTTCAACTGGGTGTTGAAAGTTATCAGAAGAAACTTAACCTCACCAAGCCCGACACGTACAGATCAAATCTGAGAAGACAAGACGCTTATACTCCATACTCCGATCCAAGAGGATTCATCTACGAGAATAAAGACAAGAAGAACAGATTGATGCGCATTGACGAACTACACAAGTTCAGCGATGGTACTCTAGATGACGTTCGGACTGCTCTAAATGATCGCCTCAAGGGTATAAGAATGGAGTATCTGCCAGAGACTTTTTGGAGTCAACGTGACAAAGCAAACGCACGAGCTATGATCCAGGCGATTGACAAGAGGCTAAAGACAAGGAGGATAATGAGGAGTTTGGAGAGATTTGTCGGTGGACGACCATACGGGGGTGACCTACGGCTTCTACAAAGGACCATATGATTTATCATATGTTGTTCTCATCTTAAAAAGGTCAATCCTCGTAAATACACTTATCCTGTGAATATGTTCATTATTAGTGTAGACTTATTGGTTAATTATAAGATGTGCTCGAGTACAAATTTTTCAAGAATTTCTCAGTAAATTCAAAATTTTCAAATAATTGTACTCGGCATCATCTTATAAACCCTCAAAAATTGAGGGGGAGCAATAACATGTTCCAATCTGCTATCATATCTCATTTTGTCCCCGAACGGTTAATCAATTGATATCCAAAATATCAAGGGATTAACATTTTGGATAAGGGGAGAAAATGTGATTAACCTGGACTTAATAAATACTGACAGAAGTGATCAAATAAAATGGACTCAAGGCACTCCATACCTAGCATGTACTACGATTACGATGCACATGTTAAGGGGGAGCTTTTAGTGATGATGAAAAACTCTCAAAGTGTAAATATTTTGATATTTATATCAAACACTTTGATTGAAATTTTCAATGTTTTTGGAAGGATTGTGATGAAATACCCAAAAGACTGACCATGTTCTTAAATTTATGAAGTTATAAGGCGGTTTAGGTTTAGTTTTCAAATCCCTGAATCCAGCCATAACGGAGGATATACCAGGGATATCCATATTGTGTAGAAGTCCTTAGGTATGATTAAAAAGGAGAAAAAGTGAGAACAGGAAATAATGCCGACTGAGATGGAGCTAACACTGGAACAAACCCAACAAGGTGTTAGTTATGAAGTCTCGGTATGCATTGAAGGGGTTGAAGAATGAAAAAGAAATGTAAGGATAAAGGGTGTAAATAAAGTAGGCCTCTATTAACACTTAGGCAGAAAACGGGTCAATACATGTATTGCTGTTTTTTGTCAGAAACACTCAGGTGTTGTCTGACATTCGAGACAGTCATGGACCAGTGACGCTTTGCAAACACCCTCCCGCTACTCAAAGTCTGAAAGACTTTGTTTCAAACTCAATGCGATACACTCATTTCTATTGTCTCTCTCACTCCGAGTTAGTTGATATTGAATAGTGGCACTCTTTGCTCCAGCCTCCGTCACTAAAACCAAAATGCACTTATTGAGTCTAGAGCCAAAAGAGATCATCAATAAATCTCATTAGGACAATTGTCAAATTTTCTTGCTAAGTCACACTATCGTGAATTACTAAGATACATCTTAAGAGTCCTTCGCATTATCCTTGTGATTTTGCCAGAACATCAGAGTGAATTCATTCACAATGAAGATGGAAATCCTGCTTGAGCCAACATCAAACAAGCTCATGGCTAGGTATTGTGCGGATTCTTCTATTGATATCAAAATGTGTGGACAACTGGAAAGAAACGATGGTGCGATTCTATAAGATTCAAAATTGTTCGGAAATGGGGTATCAACGGTTGTTAGTGAATTTTTGAATGATTAAACACTCTCGGTGTGTCAAAAAATCAATTTGTAAGTGATACATACGTTTGATTTTCTAAATCAATTTTCTATATCAATCGGTGAGATAGTAACTCACTGGTTTACTCTTATCGTGCTGTCTGCTTTGAGACGTTCTGATAATGAGAACATGCTGAGTACGATGAATCTAATACTTATGTGTTAGAAAGATTCAATACTACAGCTGGAAATCCTATCAAGATTTATTATTCGTCTAAATTGAATCTATCTAATCACAGGTCTGATCCTCACGGGATCGATGGTTTCTCCATATAACAAACCTTGGGCGATAAATGACAAAGCCATATTCGTCCCCCTGCTTTATTGCTAACTGTTTTTATGCAGGCTATGTAACTGGTTGGTGGTGGTTCCTGATTCAGCGGGCTCACAAGATCATAACACATGCTCATACCCGAGCCGACAAACATTTAAGTAAATGAAAGCTTAAGTACATGTTTATAAGACTTCCGCTACTCTGATAACACACATCTTTCTAGAAGTGGCGAAGTGTTAAAGTTAAAGAAATTTCAAGAAAGAATGCAACATTAATGCTTTTCATAAAAATGGTATGAGCTTGTCGGTCAGAATGTCGCAAGTCCACAAGTGGCAAGTTACAAGATGACGTAGAGATTATGCTTGGTTGATGATCTCAAGATGCTCAAGATCACAATGTCAAATACAAGTTCAAGGAACAAGCTCAATCCAAGAAGTCAATGATCACTACAACATATTCACAAGAGAAAGTTAAGAGTACGTGCTAAAGAACTAAGGATAAAGCATAGGTATGCTAGGTTAAAGTTTGTAAATTTGGACGGACCTCCCTTAGGGGGAGATTGTTGGAAACACGAAAAAAGTGTCTGGTCACTTCAAAGTTGTACAAGTCTTAGCTCGTAGTTAGTTATAAGGATTAGATTAGTTATCTTGTCCGGCCCAAGGCATGGGTGGCCCAACTCAGCCCTGATGACGGCCATTGTAGCTATTTATACACCCTCTCCTAGCCTTGGAGAGGGTTGGTTGTTCCATTTTCCATTCATACATTTCATTAATACATTCATCCATTTTCCATCATCTTTCTCTCTAACATCCCAACCCACATCTCACTCTTGTTCTTGCTTGATCTTAAGATTACTAGTATTCTTCACTCCAATCTTTCAATCTCAGCCAATCTTTTCTTTAATCATTTGAGCTGTAGGTCCTTATTAACAGGATCTGAATGAGCCTTACACGACTTATAGTCCTTTAGATAAATCCAAAGAAACTATGAGAGACAATAACCGTGAATACAAATATTGATGCGGAATATCAATATCTATACCAAGATGAACACAAGAACGATATACTAGAAATACTATTACTATTACTATTTGATTGCAAATGCTCAATCAACCGATGTGTTTTACAATGCTATTCTATGTTCCTTTTATAAGCTTAAGGAACCCTAAAACGCGTTAAGAGATAATGCTTATTTCTTCCTAGATTAACGCTAAGAGATAAAATTATTATAATTATAAACTGACTTTACATTCTGACCCGCAGTATTAACTTAATACTACCAGACTTAGTATAATACTGGCAGACTTACTTGCTTCTACCAGACTTAACTTCTACTACTAACTGTACTACTCATTCTTTATCAGTATAACTATATCTAACCAGACTTAACTTTATACTAACTAGTATAAGTCGTTTACCAAATATTTTCTAACTATCTCCCTAACTTGATCTTCAACCCCATGAACTTCAAGTTCCTTCAGGAATATTCTTGGATCTTTAAACACTTTAAGCTTCATATCTTCGGGTTGTTATGAAATTGTATCTTGAAATTATGTCTTCAAAATAATAAGTCTTTATGTTCTTCAGATCTGACAGCAACTAGTCTTTAAACTCTTGTTATCAGCAACCTGACAATTCTTGTACTTCAAAAATAATGTTTCATACTATTATCATCACTTCCAGGCTCCACTTTTCGCTGTGTTATCTCCTGTGAGAGGTGAATCAATGAAAATTTTAAATGATTTGATGTCTCTTTACAGTTAGCCATTAACTCTGGAGTTAGTCAGTTCTTTGGCGCTCAGAATGGTGCATGTCCATGGTCAACTGATTAACCATTTTCAAACTCTCTGTACTGAAAACATTGGTGAGTTGAACACCATTGATTTTTGGGCAACCCATTACAGCCATCAACGGTTTTGATACGCCTTTACCGTAGCCGTTTGCTCAGGCTAGTCATGCTTTAGTATAAATTATGGTGGCATAGTATACCATACAATTTTGGTAAATGTCAAACCATGAAACGGATTTTGTGGGTCTTTCCCAAGCTAGCGTTTGCTCTTGGACTATTAGTTCTTATGTCTAACTGTTAGACATGGTGAAACCAAGGACCATTTGTTATTGTTTCTGTGGTGGTTAGCCAACACTCAAACCCTTCTTCCTTCCTCCGTGATCATCATCATTAGAATCTTCAAATTCTTCCTCATTTGGTGTCATACAAAACTTGATCAGCTCCAAAGCCATAGAGCTTTATTCTTCTAGTTCTAGCTTCAATGCCGAGCATTTGTGAAAGTATTCCTTTGTCAGAGGATATTTGCTTTCCCACATGCTATGAAAAAAAATAGGTCCATAGGTACTTGTAATTATAGTATGTACACTGATGGAAATTGTGTAGTTTCCAGCTGATAAGCTCTCTCTGTCTTGCATGTGTATCCCAAAGTCTGCCGTATCACCTTGATTTAACATTAATCATCAGATTCTCCCCAAAAGCATCCGTCAAATCCTTCAGGAGCCTATCTTTTTATTCTTCCAAGGACTAGCTCATAAATAACTTTCAAATCTTCTCTGCCAAAATCGATAAACTCCCATTAAGGTGCGAAAGAATCTCTGATGACATTACTACTGGTTAACTTATTCAGATATATATCTCATCAGGTTTGGTTTGATCCATGTTGTGGTTTAGTTGTAATGGAAAACTTGATTGCCATTCAATAATGGATGTTGTGATCAAGACTCCTCAACATGTCAATCACTTTGTCCATCATCAGGAGCTATATGTAAGCATTATCTTCAGATCATCATTCTTCTCTTGTGAGACTAGAGCCTGCTTTCCTCCTTTTTGCTTTTAACTTCCTCTTGCTACCTAACTTCCATTTCTTTGCTCTTCTTCTCTTGAATTCCGCATGAGGCTGATTCATCCTTCATTTTCTTCCTCTTTATCAGCATCTCTTTTCATTAATCTTTATTTATTTGCTTCTCATCTGCTTCAGATCCAATAGCCACAAAGTCTGATCTTGCTTCTTTGTATCTCTATACAGTACTTTGAATCTCTTCAAATGACTTAGACTCTTAACTCAGCATGCTTCTTGTTTGCGACATGTTTCAGATAAGTGATCATTGATTTCTAGCTGAGTTACTGTTGGTGGTTGTTTTCTGATAATAGCACTCCTTGTTCTTGCTAAGAAGAAACTTCCTATTGGGAAGCTAGCAACTTGTGTCAGGTAAGAACTTTGCTCTTTTCCTCAATAGAATATTGCATTCAAGCTCTCATACTCAATCACTTTTCTCATCAGGAGTATATGTAAGGCATTATCGTCAGATCAATCATCTTCTCTTGTGAGTTACTAGAGCCATGCTTTTCATTTTTGCTTGTAACTTCCTCCTCTGTACCTACTTCCTTTTCTTTGCTCCTTCTTCCTCTTGAACTTCCTCTTGAGCTGATTATCCTCTCTTTCGTCCTCTTTTTTCAGCTTCTTTTCATTATTCTTTTTAATGCTCTATCATCTTCTTCAGATCCAATAGCCAGTACTTGGAATATGCTCAAGACTTTGACTTCAACTCAGCATGCTTCTTGTTTGCGACATGTTTCAGATATGTGATCATCTGATTTCTAAGCTGAGATTATGTTGTGGCTGTTTCTGATTTAGCACTCTTTGTTCTGCAAGGAAACTTCCTATTGGGCAGCAATTGTGTCATGTAAGAACTTCTGACTCTTTCCTCAATTAGAATATTCGCCCTTTGCTTATTGCCAGAATCTTTTCAGCCATGGATCTGATCTGCATTTAATCTGCTTTGAATGTAGTCAAATTCAGTTGCCAGTGCTTATCTTGCAGCTTCTTCCTTCTTGTTCTACCAATCTTCTAGCTAGAAGTGCATCAAGGTCAATTTGTCTTTGTGTTTCAACATCCATTTCAGCTTGCACTCTTTTAGCTTCCTCTAAATCTGCTAACTCTTGGAGCTCTTTTGAGGTCTTTGATGCTTGAACTTCAGCTTGAAGGTCCTCTTCAGTCATTGGCTCCTTTCCTTTTCTCCTTTGAACCCTTTCTGCCTCACCAGTATTAACTTCAGCAGCATTAATTTCACCAGTATTAACTTGGGAATGAGGTTGTACTATCAGGATTAAGTTCAGCAGTATTAACTTGAGCAATATTAACTTGAGCTGTATTTAACGTGAGCTGAATTCAGGTTCTCAAAATGAAGAATTTTGGTAGGAGTTTTTGTAGTCTTTGATTTTCTTTTGTAAATCTTGCTACCAAGAGGTGCTTGTGATCCCTTAAACCCTTCTGAAGCTACAATTGTTAAGATCTGTGCAGCCTCTAAAGTGGAAGGACTTATTTGTTCTTCTTGAGCCTCCCCTGAGCCCTTGCTCTTTTCAGGAGTAACAAATGTATCACCTTGATCTGTTTCAAAAGGAACTTCTTGATCCTGATCCTCTGCATCCTTAGTTTCTTTACTTTTCCTTTTCTTCTTCAACTTGTTCTCTAGCTTTTTGACTTTCTCTATCAGCTGCAAGATTGCTGTTCCAAGAGTCTGCTTAGTTTCACTCAGTTCCTTTTCCAAAGTTTTTACTCTTGACTCCAGCCTAGGTACAATATCCATCAGGTTCCTAAGTTGCTCACTTTCTTCACTAGATATAGATGCTTGAATCTCAGGTTCATGTGAAGGTGGTGGAGACATGTGATAAGAAGGTTCAAATGATGGACCTTCTGTATCATGAAATGAAGGTGATGGTATTTGAGGAGATGGTGGCTGAGTTGGTTGAATCTCAGGAATGCTAGAGACTGGTGGAGGCAATGGTGGCTGAGTTGGTTGAATCTCAGGAATGCTAGAGACTGGTGGAGGTGATGTTGTTTGTACAGGTTGAGTTGGAGGTGTTATATCTGTTGGTTGTACACTTGATGGTTGAGGAGGTGGTTGTGGTATTTGTACATGAGATAATGAGATAGCTGGTATAGACTGAGATGGTGTTGGATCAGCACTTGGTTGAGGTTGACCTGCATCAATGGTTAGCATAACAGGCAACAATGGTCTATGTATCCCTTGAAAACCTCTTTTCATATTTCCAAAAATCTTTTTGGTTAATAATACAGGGACAAAAAGGTTTTTGTTTTCAGTTTGAACATTCAAAATCATTTGAAGAAAACGAGGGTACATCAAAAACTTTGATTTACTTTTTAAATTTGAGATCATTCCATCAAATATAAGTTTTGAAAAGTTAAAGTCTCTTCCAGTGGAAAGACAGATCAAAGCAATGGCGATGTTGCTACCAAACTGATCCCATCCTCCACTTTTGGAGCTTAGACAGTGAAGAATATGATGGATTAAGAATCTCCATTGGGGTGTAAAGTGACTTTTCCAAAATGTAAAAGTTCTGTCATTTACATACCCAATATTTTGCAATCCTGCAAAAATCTTCATTTAGCATCATATGCAATCCTGAAACAGCATATGCTAAATTCCGGAGTGCCTCCTAACAGACTCTTCAGTAATTGTATATTCAATGGTATCTATTGTTGCATTAAGTTGTTGAGTCCCATCTGCAAGTGTTCTAGCAGTTGCAGTCTGCCAAAACTGCTTGACAAGGGAATCGTAGACAGGTGGATTGTGAGTGAGAGCATACCTCCCAAAGAAAAATTTTAATCTTCTGAGGTAAATCTACTATCTATGTGTACCCAAGCAATATTACGCGGGGTTTTTAAATAGGAAACCCACTTGGTTGTGCTCTATCGCCTGATACTTAGTTGCGCCATTGGAACACTGGTGAAAATATTTGAATCTTTAAATTTAGTACTGGTGATGTGACGTTTGACAGATTCGGTCTGGTTGTGAAGAAATATTTTAAACGATTGCTTTTGGAAATAATAGGGTCAATAGTGATAAGATGAAAGAGGAAATTAATTTATCCTATTATAAGTACTCTATCAGCGTTTTAGGCGGCTAAAATATCTTCAACGGTTATGTTTGAATAAAATAAAATTGATTTTATTTCAAACAGTATTAAGTGAAAGCTACCAGACTTAAAACTTGTACTACCAGACTT
The DNA here is from genome assembly GCA_026074375.1 of Tanacetum coccineum. Classification (NCBI taxonomy): domain Eukaryota; kingdom Viridiplantae; phylum Streptophyta; class Magnoliopsida; order Asterales; family Asteraceae; genus Tanacetum; species Tanacetum coccineum. Next base: position 27,390 of record BQNB010024321.1, read on the forward strand.
AAAATAGTCAACCAGTATTAATAGTAACTCATAGGACTTAACCTATTTTCAACACAGTTCTTTGTAATTAATAATGTACAGCAAGTGACACGCGTCATCATTACTTACAACCAAATTGCATCCAATTAGCGAGTGACATCTGGCACTTTCTTTTCCATGCCCAAGTTGATCTTCCTTCACTGTTTTCAACACCAAGTCTGTGCCTGCCCAGTTAGTCTAATAAGGAGACTATTCTAATCTAATTATACTCCGCGAATTTAGCCTTAGGAGTTTGAACTACCAGAATTAACACTTAACTACCAGAATTAACACTTAACTACCAGAACTAAGTGATTACCAGTTTTAATTTTTACACTAGCAGACTTAATACTAAGCTACCAGTATTAAGTTACTATGTTATCAGAACTAACCCTAAATTATACTACCAGAATTAATTCTAACTAAGACTACCAGGATTAATTCTAACTAAGACTACCAGGATTAATTCTAACTAAGACTACACTAACTAATACAATATAAAATTTACACTTTTTCCTCCCCTTAAAGGTAGCTTATGGGTTGATCATACCAATGCTAACATACAAGTAATTGAACGGGGTCCATCAAATGGTTTTGTAAACAAGTCAGCTACATTTAAATCTGTGTGAATTTTTCTCCACATGATGGCTTCTTCTCATAACAATCTCTGATGAAGTGGTGTCGAATTTCAATGTGTTTGGTCTTGGAATGATAGACAGGGTTCTTCACAATGCAGATTGTGCTTTCATTATCAATGTGGATTTTGGTATTCATAAAGTTGAAACCATAGTCCAACAATTGATTTTGAACCCACAACACTTGTCCACAGCAATGTGCAGCAGCCACATATTCAGCTTCAGTTGTTGATGTGGCTACAATAGTCTGTTTCTTGCATTGCCATGAGATAAGTCTTTGACCAAGAAATTGACAACCACCTGTTGTGGATTTCCTGTCAAGGTTGGAACCACCATAGTCACTATCAGAGAATGTTCAAAAAATATCAAGAGGTGATCCCTAGAGATTTACCATAATCCAAGGTGGGTTTGCACTTGAGGTTACTGAAGATCCTCTGACAGCATTGAGATGTGAAGTGCTTTGGAGTTACCTGAAAACGTTGAAACAAACCACATTACCGCATACTAATATATGGTCTAGATAGCAGTTAAGTACATAAGATAGAACCTTATCATGATTGTACTCGTGTCTTCAACATCATAATGCGTCCTCATATTTTGTTAAGGCAACTTTGGTCTCCATTGGATGATGGCAGCTTTGACATTTACAAAGATCAAAACTTCTTGAGCATGTTCAGCTACATACTGTCCTGTGATTGAAGATGCCTTCTTTGTTATGCTTTGACTTGTAGACCTAAAAAGAAGGTGAAGTCTCACCCCATGGTGTCATTTGAAAACTCGGCTTTGCATCAAGGCCTCAAACTCAGGCCACCAAGACTTGTTGGTAGATCCAAAAATGATATCATCTACATACACTTGAACCAACATGATATCCTTCTTGTTTCTTCTAATGAATAAAGTCTTGTCAATAGTGCCCCTCTTGTATCCATGCTTCTCTAGGAATGTTGACAAAGTAGCATACCAAGCTCTAGGGGCTTGGTGCAATCCATACAAAGCTTTGACCACCTTGTACACTTTTGTAGGATGGTCAGGATCAACAAAACCAGGAGGTTGTGAGACATAGACTTCTTCATCAATAGTGCCATAAAGAAAAGCACTCTTGACATCCATTTGATAGACTATGAACCCCATAAATGAGGCAAAGGCCAAAAACAACCTGATAGCTTCAATTCTTGCTACAGGTGCAAAAACCTCATCATAGTCAATCCCTTCTTCTTGTCTATGACCTTGAGCCACTAGCCGTGCTTTGTTTCTGACAACTACTCCTCTCTCGTCCTTCTTGTTTCTGTAAACCCATTTAGTACCTATCACCTTAGCACCAGTGGGTAAATCAACCAAAACCCATACTTGTTGAAGCTTGAACTGCAACAGTTCTTCTTGCATAGCTTCAACCCAGCTTCCATCTTCAAGGGCTTCTGTCACTTTTCTTGGTTCAAACTGAGATAGAAAGCAAGCAAAAAGACAGTGTTGTTGATCTTTATGATTGCTTCTTTGGTGAGCTTGAATGTAGCTCACTAAAGCATGAGGCTCAGTGATTTTCTTGAGAGAGCTTCTAGTCTGAACAGGTGTATTGGGATCTCCAAGGATTTGACTTTGAGGATGAGCATTGTGAATCCTTAGAGTGGGGTTGGTTAGGACATCTACCTCATCAGGGAGATTGTTGAAATCAGTAATAACCCCATCATCATCATAAGAAGCTTGTTCAAAAATACCTTCACTTGATTTATCATAAATCCTTATTTCAGGCATCTCATCTTCATTGTCATCAGAGAAGACCTCGTCTTCATTTTGAGCACTAGGAGAGACAGCTTTCATATTTCCAGTATTAACCTCCTCAAAAGCAGTATTAAGGTTAGAACTACCAGTATTAACAGGATCAGTACTGGTAGGTACTGATGTAGGTACTGGTCCTAAGTGCTTCAAAGCAAGTGCATCAAGCTCTTTCCTAAAAACCATAATGTCATCAGCAGATTTGGATATTGGAGTAGAAGATGGCTTCTTAGAGGAGAGACTCTTCTTTGTAGCATTGTGTTCAGAAACAGCTGCTGGTCTAGAAGTAGAAGAAACCACAAGGAGTTCTTCAGCCTCTTCAGTCTGCACATCAATGTCACTGACCTCTTTTGAACCTGCATGGTTAGCTTGATTTTGCAAAGATATAGGTATATAGTTCATAGAGTCTGTAAGATAGTCTAAGTCAAACATCCACCTATGTCCTAAGCCCTGCACATTGGGTTTTTCCTCTAGAAAGTTGACATGAAGATTTACTTCCACTCTCTTGGTGACTAAGTTATAAACTCTAAAAGCTTTACTGTTGACAGAGTAACCAACAAGAAAACCCTCATCAGACTTTCCATCAAACTTGCCTAGTGGGCTAAGAGTATTGAGAATGGTCACATGGCACCCAAATGGTCTTATGTAGCTAAGGATTGGTTTGTGGCCAAACAAGAGCTCATAAGGTGTTTTGTTCTGAGGCTTGGTCACCCTTACCCTGTTGAAGGTATAGCAAGCAGTATTGACTGCTTCTGCCCAAAAAGTGGTAGGCAAGAGTGAGTCAGCTAGTCTTCAAGATGGGCCCTATTACCAGTCATGTGCCCAGAACATCCACTATCAAAAATACCTCTATGCTCCATATGCTTCAGTGGATGATCCTACACAATCAAAAAGAGATTAGTTTCTCTTTGGGACCCAGGCCTTCACAGGCTTGGGTCTGCCTTGTGGACCTTGAGAAACATTAACAATTGAATCAGGGGTTGGTCCACTATTGGTATTGGAGTGTGGTGTTGTATTTCTCCAAACACAACCTGCTGAGGTCTTAACAGCAGTGCCCACTTTGCCCTTAACAGCATATATATTTGACTTGTATGCTAGCTAGACCAGGATAAATTGCATGTTTTAATACCCTCACAGAGGTAGGTCCAAATAATTCCATAATGCAAGGTGTGTATGGGTGGGTTTCACAACCCTGTCAAACTTGCTTTACAGAGGCCTTGAGTTGGCTTTCCCTTCTGACAACAACACAATGTGTCATTTATTGAAACTCTTTGAAGTAACCCTCTAACTAGATTTTCCTTCACATTTATTTAAGTTTTTGGAAATAAAGGTGACATACACCTTCCTGTGCCACCAATTTAGCTCATTAGATGATGCCTTATGCTATAAACAGTGTATCCTTTTTGAAAATCAACAATTTTTCATATCAAAAGTATACAATTTTGTGTTGCCTAGAACTTAAGAATGACCCTGATTTTCATCAGCATCTTGAAAGTCATAGGACCCATAAAACACTCTTTTACAGTAAAAAGAACATTTAGCTTTTTATCACATATCTGAGAGATGGAGAATAAGTTAAAAAAAATGTCCAATTCTTTCAACAAAAGCCACATCATCAAAACTAAATTTCCTAATCAATTTACCTTTTCCACGAATACACTTTACTTCCTCCAAAAGTACAACCCACTTGATAGTACATAGAAATCTCAAGATGGTCCTGTTACCAGTCATGTGCCCAGAACATCCACTATAAAAAATAACCTCTAGCTCCTATGCCTCAGTGATGATCCTGCACAATCAAAAAGAGATTAGTTTCTCATTGGACCCAGGCCTTCAATAGCTTGGGTCTGAGCCTTTGTAGACCTCTAGAAACAGTAACAATATGAATTGTGGGTATGTCCACTATTAGTTATTGGAGAGTAGTGTTTATTTTCATCCAATCACAACCTACTGAGTTTTAACACAGCAGTGCCCATTTTATTTCCCTTAACAGACATATATATTTGACTTGTGAGCTTTATTTCCTTGAAAAGGTCGATATACAATGATCTTGTTTTGAAAACATTTCTTGGACTGTTAAGATCACCTGTGAAAACTTGGGCTGTTTTGTAATGAAGTCTGGTTTGATACAAGATCTATTTACTCTAGCAGTACTAAGATGCACACTACCAGAATTAACATTTTGCTTGCCAGTATTAAATCTAGAACTACCAGACTTAATGTGAGTGCCAGCTGAACTAACAGAACTAACATTCCATGACCAGTAATACATACCCTAAACCGTTTTAATATTTGCTAGCAGTACAAGGTTGGGTTAATGTTATTTATCTGTACAGGTCCTGATGAGTGAATGATTGTGCGTTTTATTCCACCCTGTTAGAGTTAGTCCCAAGCTTGGTGTTAGTCTTGCCTAACATCAGCATGAACCAACCTTGTGCTCTTAAAAGCAGCTTCCTTGCTATCTTTTCTCATAATAGACACAAGTACCCCCACCCCCCCCCCTCAATTAAGTGTCTAAGACTATCCACACACAAAACATGAATTTCTTTCAAAAGAAATATCCTGTAACTAAGTCCTTTCCATTCCCTTGAGATCCAATTCTGTCTATGATATGAAGGAATATGTAGGGAGTCACTGGTGTCCCAATGGGTTGCCTAGGAGTTTTACATTCTGTGCACAACTAGGGTCAACTGTTTGTTGAGGTTTAGCATTCTTTGGTTGAGTCTTTTGGGTGGCAATGTAAACCTGCACAATAGAAGGTATAGGATATGGTCATCATTGACGAATGTTCAAAACAGTTCCTTGTTCCCCATCACTGTCATTGGATTGACAAGTTGAGTAAACAGTGGAACTTGCATCAGACTCAATAGGACTAGGAGATTGAGGTTGAGGCCCATATTTACCATACTCATAACAGAGAACAACTATTCTTAAGGTCTTTTCCTTCCCCTAGGTATAATCCACCACTAAGAAGGATTAGGGACACCTTTTATACTCTTCCTCGTTTGAATCAGCTGTATTGGATAATCATTATATCCTGCATTGTTTCCCTAAAAGCAAAAATACCTGCCTACTTATCCTCCTCATATCCTAGGACCTCAGCATTTGATTTTATGCCATATCCTAAACCTATCTTAACAGTTGAGCTCATCCCACAATCAATTAGCTTCCAAAGATTTTTAGAAGATGCAGACCAAGACCAACAATTTTTTGTAAAGCAGTCTTTGTCTTTCATAGCTTTCATTTCTATTCTTCTATACTTTAGTTAAGCTTTTCATCTTTTCAAAAATTGATGGCTTGAAAATTTAATTTTCAGTTAAAGGAAGATTGTTTGTTTGTGGGAGCTCTAAGCTGAGATTCTAATTTCTAACATATAGCTTATGGCAGATAAGGCAGCTTCCGGGTCCACCAAATACAAGATTGCAGTTCATCATACTTAGCATTAAGAGCATTATAAGAATCTAAACACAATTAGAGCACTCTGGATACCTCATTATTCACGAGTGAAAGCCATTAGAGCATAATTTGAGTTTCTCATCGTAGTCTGCTCCTACCCAATTGAGATCTGACCTTCATCAATAGTCATTAAAGCTTCTTTCCCAGTTCTCACTGGTTTTGAAATCCTGACCTCTACCTGCTGCCCCTGCCTGCTACCTTTTCTTTGAAACCTTTTAAAAAACTGCACTCCCTGTGCAAAATGCCCAGTATTTTGGCAATTGAAAACATTCGACTTTTTTCTCTTATCAAATGCCACAGCATTTTTTTTTTCCATCCACTCTTGGCCGTTCTGCCAATCTCTTGTAGAACTCTTAATCTTTATAGCGTCATAGCAATCTGCCCAATTTATATCCATTTCATCAAATCTAGATCAATCAATTTGATCTAGGTCTTCATGTATCAAATCCATATATCATCAGCATTGTGGCTAAAAAGAATGGATAACTTCATTACAAGACCAGGAGTGCAGTTGTTGTTGCTTTGAAGAGAATTGTTATAAGAACTATAACATCCTGACTGTGGCTAGGGTTTGTGCTGCTGTAAGAGGCTTTGCTTGTGATAAGAAAGGCACACATTATCAGATGTTAGGGAAGAAGATGATGTCTTTTGGATGTCTTGTTCAAAGACACTCAAATTATTGTATAAATCATCTATTGACAGAGTGTCAATATTCTTCTTTGTCTCATTGTCATGGCTAGACTGTCCCTGCAGGAGGAAAGAGACCTCAAAACTTGTGATTTGCGTACTTCATCTTGACAGCACCATACCAATGGCATCAACTGTGATAGGAGTATTTGGAACCTACCATACCCTTTTTCCAAACTTTCCTTAGACGAGATATTAAATGCCTCAAACTGTTGTTTCAAAACAGCTTTTTGCATTTTCTTCGAGTTCGCATTACCACCAAATCTTGTCTTGATGGCTGCCCATATCTCTTTGGCATCATCCATGCCATGAAAACAGCTGAGACATCTTTTAGAACAGCCATGTAACAGTAGTGTTTCTAGCTTTACTTTCTTTCTCATCAGCAAATTGTTCTTCCGTGTGGTTGGAGGAAGAACCCTGTATACACCACCTACCTTTGGTGACTCGCTTCTTTGTAGTTCCCAATTCTGAATCACTTTAGTTCCAGAACCTCATAATCTATATAACTTATAGATAATTTCCATCTCCATTCGCCCACGTATCATAATAATCCTTTGAAGGACATCAGTTTTTAAATGTTTGAAAGTGTAGTTTGTGGTGGGATAATTTGTGGTGGTTCTTAGCAGAGCAACCCTTATGTTTGATCTGTACAGATCCATTCGAAGATGCTCATCAGGTAAGAAAAGTTCCTCATCATCATGAAGAGAAAAATTATCGTTTCCAGACATGATTATTTGATTTGGTGAATAAAAGGTTTTGATCTATGTTTCAATCATTGTTACAGTCCATTTGGTGGCTTCTGATACCACATGTAGTCCTTATAAAACTTTCTGAATGAGCTTGAACAGCTGATAGTCCTTTGAATCAATCCAAAATACTTAGAGACAAATAACTGTGAATACAAATATTACCGCGGATAACAATATCTAGTACCAATATGAACACAAGAACTTATACCAAACATGCTTATTACTATTACTATTATGATTGTGAATGCTCAAAACAAGCTCATATGTTTACAATACTATTCAATGTTTCCTTTATAGACTTAAGACCCTAAACCGTAAGAGATAATGCTTATCTCTTCCAGATTAGCGCTAATTGATACTCTTACTTAATTACAACAGACTTAACTGTCCTGGAAGATTTACGGATTGGATGTTTCAAACAATATTACACTTTTAATACGTTTCTGACTAAAGTTAAAGCTAGCAGACTAACTTGCTCTACCATACTTAACTTACTAAACTAACATACTAACTATTTCTAGACAGTACTACCTATAACAAACAGACAAGACTTTAAATACAGACAGTTTAAGTCCTGTTTACAATAATGTTTTTTTTTTTCCTCTAAATTTCACTACTTATTTTTTTTCTCGACGCGTTCCGCATTTAAAATTTTAATAGTATAAGATAAATCGTAGTAAGTAAAAAACTTATCGTTATAGCGTAATCGGAGACACCAAACGAATTAAAGTTTTGTCAAGCAAGCAATATAATATTTTTATGAAATAAAAATTAACTTTTTATATTTATTTTTATTGGCGTTGCGTAAGACGTTTACGTTGTCGCAATTAAATACGGTTTAAGCATACCCCGAAATCACTTATACACATTATTAAAACCCTAGATAATTATTAGATATTTTATACTAAAATAACTTTTTTAGATATTACCATAACCCTTACCCCTAGTTAGACTTAACTAAAGTTCCATAACCCTAGTTAACCCCTAATATAAACCACTAACTAGACTACAAAATCATAAATTACATTTTTTTACAAATATTCAACACAAAATCTCTTCCCTCTCTCCCACTCTTGGCTACAGCAACACCCCATAACACAACCACATCCATAGCAAATTTTATATAACACATTTACATACATACCTACACATATCTAAGATGTCCTAAGAATATTTGAGATAGGCTGTTAATCCTTACAAGTGTAAGCAAGAAAATCAAAGTAGGGTTTAGGAAATCAAATCTTGCACAGCTTGGTTACAATCTAAACAGGGTTTAGATTGTGTTGGGTATCATATTTCATATCACTTTATATGTTAACTAAAACCCGTTTAATGTCTTTACATTCATCATTTTTTAGCATATATATGTCCTATGTAATTTAAACACCATCTAGGAACTTATTACTTGAATTTTATAACTCTTTGATAATCTTTGAAAAATCATATACTAAGTACCCTAGAGTATAAACATAACATATTAAGGTCAATATAAGATTTGTAACAAAGTGTAAAGCTAAAAAGTTATAAAAACTAGTTTTAAACACATTTTAAAAATATCTAAAGGGGCTGTTTGGAGTTCAAAATTGTACATATAAATTTTAAATGATATTATAAAATATTACATTCACATTAGGGGTCAAAAGAACCTTGAAAAACTGATTTAATAACAAAGAAGATACGCTAGTTACCTAGTTTACGATAAGTTAAATACTCTAAAAAACTATTTTATATAAAAGTTACTATTCATGGATGAAACTATACTTTGAAAACATCAATAAAAATGACAAAAACATATTCAATTACAAAGAACGTGCTTGAAAGAAACGGCAAAAAACGTGAGCTAAAACGAATAAATACACATTACGGTTTGTACGACTATTAAACTTATAAAATAAAATATGCTGAACTATGTGAACAGTATAAGTAACTGTTGATCAGTGAAACTCAAAACCTAAAAATGTCTTAGTTTGATACAACATCTTAGTAACGAAGACGTGGGCACAGAAACATACAAATCAGGACTGAACGGCATTTTTTACGCCGTTTTTGATAAAGGGTTATTTATAAACGTTTTACGTTATAAATATAATTTCCGCTAAAAAGATTCGATGATGATGTTGCTATATAGAAATATATGTTATTAGTTATCAAAGTGCTATATACTAGGGAAATTCAAATGAGTGCCTCTTCGGATTGTCGTATCGACGCGTTGTTGATTTACGATTTAAAGTATCCTAGCTCCCGATACGTCATGTCATGACCTCATAATTATAATAGCCCGATTGATAGTATGATGATAACTATATAGATTGAAATATAAGAGTTTGTAAGTCAAAGTACTTGAGTACTGATACTACAATTTATTTACTTATGTTTGCTTTCGGATATTTCCGTGATACGTTTTCTGCCATTTACCCGATTATTTCATCACTTCACTTCTAAGGTGAGTTTATAGCCCCATGTTTTACTGGTTTTACACATATTTTTAGGGTGAGAACATGCTTGTTTACAAATACATTTATAGGATTGTTTACAAACTCTTTTACATACTCGTTTATTTATAACAATGTGATTACTTTTCAAAGACTTAGTGAGTTCATAGTCTCGCATTTCAATCTTTTCAATGTTTTATAAACCCGCGAGGGGAATACATGCTCGTTTACAAACTTGTTATATTTTACTACAGTAAAATAAACTTACAATACTTTGTAGTCATACCCCCATTTCATCACAATGGTTTTACGTAAACTTACGAGTGAATACAGGCTTGTTTTACACGGACACAATTGTTTAACAAGTTTTCAAAGTGTATGCTATCCAGATTACTGCCTGATTATAATATGCCCTAAGTTACCATTCTTGCCTAAAGTCCCCTATTTATCATGATCCATTAATTACTAATGGTATTATAGCGCGTAGTGTTTACGGATAGATCTATCGGGACTGACAATCCCCACCTTACTTGGGTCACTAGTTTGATCATGGGGCATTTAACATTGAGAGGACAAGTGAGGTTATTGGCAAGCATCCTATATTCTAGTTGGGAGCAAACAAACTAGTTAATGGCTTCGGGTTTCATGGAGCTAGTGTAATAATACATGATCTTTGGACTACTTAACTCTGATTATATTCTATACTAGTACCTAAAATCTTATGTCCACTCTTTTACTTATAAAAACCCTAAGGATTCACTCAACCTTGTGTTGACTTTTAGCTTGTATAATATCAGGTCCTCAGAAAAAAGCTTGGATGGGATCCGTGATGGATAACTACGAAGATGGGATTCGTGTTTTATTTAAATTCTCAATGCAACTTTTTTCTAAGAAAACTATGTCGACTTTGGGATTATAAATCTTTTGTTTAAAGAACGTATGTAGTATGTCTATGACTTTTTTTTTCAAAACATATGGGACTTAATGTATGAACTCTGATTTTGTTATAATACATCGAATGATCTTGTTTAAAATGTCCATTTAAGGTCGTTTCCTATATCTTGATTGTTGTACTTTGACGTAGCACTCCAAGGTTACCATTCCACTGCATATCAGATTTTGGGGGTGTTACAGATTGGTACCAGATCCAAGGTTATAGGGAACTGGGTCATTTTCAAAACCTAGTCTATAACCACAAATTTTAAAGATTTTCCTTACTTTTATTTTCAAAATACAGAATCCTTCATCGCTGATCCGATATCCGCGCGCGCATTCCCTGATCCTTACTTACTCTTTTGGTTATCATTATAATATTATATAGTTTATATATATTACTTAGTTTAAATTCGATCCCTTATGTCTATCTTCTAGTGTATTACTATTCATTCGTATCGGTCGATTATATAAATATTGAACCATATCCTGATGAATTCATGATTATTATATACAAATTCTATATTCTTCGTTTAGTATCTTATAACACGACTCAATGTACTCATATAAATTCTTAACGAATTTTTTGTATCTTTATTGATTAAACAAATCATGCCCTCCCAGAAGAACGTTGAAAAAGGTATCCATTAAGAGGTTGGTGGAAAACGTTGCTAAAGCTATCGAAGAATACAAAAGTCTAGGGATAACCTAGAAAGTGTGGAAGTTCAGAGAAAACAATGAATGCTGGAAAACTGTGAATATCAGGGCTGTTCGCACAAGACTTTTCTAAATGGAAAGCCTCATTCCTTTAAGGGAATAGAGGGTGTTGTTGGATTAAGGCGGTGGATTGAACTACTCAGTGACTATGAGTGTGAGATCAAATACCACCCGGGCAAGGCAAATGTGGTGGCTGATGCCTTGAGTAGAAAAGAAAGGCTCAAGCCAAGGCGAGTACGTGCTATGAGTATTACAACCCAATCGTGGATTAAGACTAAAGATTTTGGAGAGCACAAGGTGAAGGCTTCCAAATCTCAAAGCACCTACAGCTGAATGGGCTAAAGATGAATAGAAATAAACACTTTGAACGACGAGGCGATGAGAAATTTACTTTCTTACATCCGTATAGATTCCATCCATTGGTGGTGTAAGGAAAATGAATATGGATTAAGGCTCATACTTCTAAGGTATTCATACATCCGGGAGCAGATAAGAGGTACCATGATCTCGAGACTTGTAATTGTGCCTTGTAATGAAGATAACATTGCTGAGTACGTAGCAGGTGTCCTTACGAGCTTCTACAGATCAAAGCCGAACATCAAAAACCCTCAGGATTACTTCAACAACCAGAAATCCCAGAGTGGAAATGGGAGAAGATAACAATAGACTTAGTCACAAAGTTGCCCAGAAGCAGCAGTGGGTATGATGCGATTTGGGTCATTGTAGATAGATTGACCAAGTCGGCTCACTTCTTACCCATTCGTGAAGATTACAAAACGGAGAAGCTGGCAAGAATTTATATCAAACGAGATCATACGCAAGAACATGGGGTGCCGGTGTCAATCATCACCAAACCGTGATGTCAATTAGCTCACACTTATGTACTAGCAAGCCTCCAAGAAGGCGTTAGTTGGGGGGGGGGGGGGGGGGGGGGGGGGGGGGAATAAGGGGTGGGGCAAAACTACATATGATATGCTACCACCCTAAGACCGACGGTCAGAGTGAGCGTACTATTCAGACGCTGGAGGATATGCTACGAGCTTGTGTTATGGATTTTGGTGGCAGTTGGATACCTCACCTCATCGTTGGTTTGAGTTTTTCTTATAATAATAGTTACCGACACACATTAAAGTTGCACCATTTGAGGCCTGTACGGGCGGAAAATGTAGAACCCTCCCCAGTGATAATGGACTGAAGTTGGAGAAAGTCAGCTTATTGGACCAGAACTTGTGCAAGAAACGACAGAAAAGATTTTTCAGATTAAGGAAAGGTTGATAACGGCAAGAAGTCGTCAGAAAAATCTTGCTGATAAGAGACGTAAGCCTCTTGAATTAAAAGTTGGAGACCAGAGTGTTACTTAAGGTATCTTCTGTAGCAAAGAGTTGGTACTATTTGGTAAGAAAAGAAAACTGGCACCTTACGGTATGTGGGACCTTCGAAATTGTATACTTGTTGGACCGAGTAGCTTATCGCCCTAAACTAACCCCATGAGCTGATTTTGTGTTCACAGGACACGTTTCATGTGGTCCAAAACCTCAAGAAATGTTTGGCTGAGCCAGATGTTCAAGTGCCTTTGGACGAGATCGAGATTGATGAAAATCTACGATTTGTCGAAGAACCTATTGAGATAGTGGAACGAGATGTGAAGAAGCTAAAGCGAAGAAGAATCCCATTGGTCAAAGTACGTTGGAACTCTCGGCAAGGAGCTGAGTATACTTGGGAACGTGAAGACCAATTCCGGAAGAAATATCCGAATCTCTTCCCCAAATCCGTACTTTCCTCAAGTGCCGCAACTTGAGCCTTGAGGACAAGGCTCTTCTAACCGGAGGAGACTGTAACATTTCGTATTTTCAGGTCATTTACGACGTCATATATTTCACTAATTATTTTTTTCTCGTACGCGTTCGCTTTTAATTTTAATAGTTAAGTTAAATCGCGTAAGTTAAAAAAAATTATCGTTTAGCGTAATCGGACACCAAACGAATTAAAGTTTTCGTCAAGCAAGCAATATATTATTTTTATGAAAGTAATAATTAACTTTTTATATTTTATTTTTATTGGTTGCGTAAGACGTTTACGTTTCGCAATTAAATACGTTTAAGCATACCCGGAAATCACTTATACACATTTTTAAAACCCTAGATATTTATTAGATATTATCTAAATAATCTTTTAGATATTCCTTGGACCTTACCCTAGTTAGACTTAACAGAGTTCTTAAACCTAGTTAACCCATAATATATACCCTAACAAGACTACAAAATCATAACTTACATTCTTTACCAAATTTCATTCAGCAAAATCGCTCCCCTCACTCTCTCTTGGCTACGGCAACACCCCAAACACAACCAAATCCATATCAAATTTTATATAACACATTTACATACATACCTACATCATATCTAAGATGTCCTAAGAAGATTTGAAGGCTTGGTTAATCCTTTACAAGTGTTAACAAGAAGATGACAAAAGTAGGTTTAGAAATCAAAGATCTTGCATAGCTTGGGTTTTACAATCTAAAGTAAGGGTTTAGATTGTTTGGGTATCATATTTCCATCACTCTAATGTTAACTAAAACCCTTTATGTCATTACATACATCATTTTATGCATATATATTGTCGTATGAATTTAATCACCATCTAGAACATTATTTTACTTGAAAATTTTATAACTCTTAAATAATCTTCGGATTATCATATACTAAGGACCCTAGAGTATAATACTAAGATATTAAGGGTTATATTGGATTTGTAACAAAGTAGGTAAAGCCTAAAAAGTCCTAAAAACAAGTTTTAAACACATTTTTGAGAAAAATATCCAAAGGAGGCTGTTGAGTCTAAATTTACATATATATATTTAATGATTTTATAAAATACTACATGACAATAAGGATCGTGGGGTCTAAAGAACTCGAAAAACTGATTACATAACGAAGAAGATACGCTATTACGGTTTAACTATAGTTTAATACTCTTATAAAAATAATTTTTAGTAAAAGTTAACTAATTCATAGTGCGAAACTTAAACTTGAAAACATCAATAAGATGATAAAACTTGTCAATTACAAAACGTGCTCGAAAGAATTACTAAAAACGGACCTAAAACAATGAAGATACGACATTACTTGTTTTTACACTATTACACTTATAGGTAAATAAATATATGAACTAATGTGAACAGTAAAATTATTGTGATCAGTTGACTCAAAAACCTAAAAACGTCTTATCTTTGATACATCCTCTAGTAACGAAAGACGTGGTCTGCAAAAAACATACAAATCTACATCAAACGTGCATTTACGCCGTTTTATGTTTAAAGGTTTATTTTATAAACTTTTTAACTTTATAAATATAATTTCGCTAAAACGAATAGATGGAGATTTAGCATATAGAAATATATATGTTATTAGTTAATGCAAAGTGCTATATACTAGGAATTTCAATAATGAGGCCTCCTTCGATGGCGTATCGACGAGTTGTTGGATTTACGATTTAAAGTATCCTAGCTCCTCGTACGTCATGTCATGACCTCTTAATTATGATAGCCTGAATGATAGTATGATGATAACTATATAGGATTGTATATGATAGTTGTTAAGTCAAAGTACTTTAGTATCTGATACGACATAATTTACTTATGTTGCTTTCGATATTTCCCGTGATACGTTTTCTGCCATTTACCCGATATATTTCTTCACTTCACTTCTAATGTGAGTTTCTAGCCCATGTTTTACTGTTTTACATATATTTTTTGGGTGAGAAACATCTTTTTTACAAATGACATTACAGGATAATTTACAAACTATTTACGATACTCGTTTATTTATTAACAAAGTGATATACTTTTCAAATAACTAGTTGATTCATAGTCTAGCTTTTCAATCTATTTCAAAATTTTTATAAACCCCAAGGGGTAATACATTGCTACATTTACAAACTTGTATATTTTACTACAGTACAATTACCTTTCAATACTTTGTGAGTTCATAGCCCCCATTTCTATCTACTTGTTTTACAAACTCTACGGGATGGAATTACATGCTTGTTTTACTACGACACAATGGTTTTCAAAGTGTATGCTATCCATGATTACTGCCGATTATAATTCCTTAAGTTACCTTCTGCGTGAAGTCCCTATTTATCAATGCGCCGTAAAATACTAAATGTAGTGAGCGCAAGTGTTATGGATAGATCTACCGGGACTGACAATCCCCACCTATTGGGTCACAAGATTGATCATGGTGCATTAACATTGAGTGACAAGTGAGGTTGTTGGCAACATCCGTATAATTCTAGTTGGGGCACACATCTAGTTAAGGCTTCGGTGTCATTAGCTAGTGCATTAATACATGTTTTTGGACTACTGAATCTTGTTTCATAGTCTACCATTACCTAAATCTTGTGGTCCACTCTTTTACCTTATAAACCTATGATTCACTCAGACCTTTATGTTGACTTATAGCATTGTTTAATTTCATGTCTCAAATATAAGCTTGGATGGAGCCGTGATGGATATCTAATTAAGAGGATTCGGTGTTTTATTTTAAATTCGATGCAACTTTTATCTATGAAAACTTATGTCGTCTTTTGGGATTATAAATCTTTCTGTATAAAAAACGTATGTCAGTATGTCAATGACTTATTCTTTTCAAAACATATGGACCTAATTATGAACCTTATTTTGATATAATGCATCGAATGATCTTGAGTTTAAAACGTCCATTTAAGGTCGTTTCCCTATAGTCTTGATTGTTGTACATTTGAACGTAGCACCCACGGTTACCATTCGCTGCATATCAGAATTTGGGGTGTTACCGTTACATGGCTATTTTACTAAAGCTTGATTTGTTTTACTACATGATTGAGATCGTTGAATACCAATTTTTTGAAAACTGTGATTTTTGGACCCCCCCCCCATGATTGTTTTACTTTGCCACAAATGTTTTTTAGATGTATGCTATCCAATTTTGCCTAATATTTATTGCCTAATTTACCGTTTTGAGCCACTCTTAAGTCCCTAACCATCATGAACCGTAAAGTTACCTCGGTAGGGGTAAGCGCTAGTGTTGGGATAGATCATGCGGACTGACAATCCCCCACCTGATATTTGGTCACAAATAAAGACATTGGCCATGAGGTGCATTAAACATTTAGAAGAACTTATAAGGCATGTTTTTGACAAACACCCTATAATTTTGTTTTGGGCACTGACAGTTATGGTTTCGTTTCATGAGCTTAGTGGCAATAATACATGTTTTATTTTAGACTTGGGAATCTGTTTTCTCTCGACTGACCAATACCTGTTTGGACTATGGAATAACTACAAATCGCTATTTGGACTTCGGAATACGTACTTAGTCCGCCTTTACTTAAATCTTTGCGCTCCCCTAAACTACTGTGTTGATTTCAATAAACTATTCCTGATTTATTAAATCACTACTTGGATTTCGGAACTGATACTTTTAAATGCTGTAACGCTATTTTTCTTCTGAAATATTTCTTAAATTATTTCAATACTGCTTTTACTTAAACCTATGAATTCACCAACATTATTGTTGACGTTTTAGCATGTATTTTCTCAGGTTATTATTTTGCTAGCTGAGCATTGGGAGCATTTGAGTCGCAACATAAAAAATAAAATTCTCTTACGAGATATGTTTTTTGAAGGCTTAATAACTGTATACCAATTCAGCAAAACGTTTTAATCAAAATGTTTCTATGGAACTATAAATGGGATTTCCTTGTAAACACGATTTTAATATATATGAATGTGAAATCCAATTTAAACGACAATTATTTTGAGGTCGTTTTCCTGTGACTTTGCGTATGTACAGAAATAGCAACCTCAATGTTACTAATTCCTCTGCTACCAGAATTTAGGGGGTGGATACAGATTGGTATCCATGAGCCATGGTCTAGAGAACCTAGTCGTTTTCAAAACCTAACTATGACCATGTTTTTCAAATTTTAGAGTCTCTCCTTGTTTTATCTGATATCCGCGCGCGCATGCTCTCTGATCCCTTATAAGCTTTTTTTTGCCTCTTTACTACTATTACATGGATAATGAGTATTTAACACTAGGCTATGATTTCACTCTTTTACGTCTATCTTATGACGTCTTACTATTTATCTTATATCGGTCCGATATAAGAAATAAATAGAATCACTCTGATTTTCCGCGATTCTTCGATTTCTCATTTAACTGCCTTGAGCGTCATTCTGGTATTATAAAGATACCTATAATATGGCTAATTTCCTCTTGATCTCTTACGATTCACGTTCCAATCATTTACGAGCGATATACTTTATATTCCCTTTAATTGATTAAACGAAAATTTGGCATAGTTTGTAAATTCCACTAGTTACTTTACCATTCGACTCCGAGTTGGAACACTCTTCTTATGATTTTGAATCGCACATGTTGTTTCGTAATCCATCGTTTTGAAGTCTTCTAGTTGATGGGAGTACGACAATTAACTTGTCACCTCATACGTGTCACCTTGTAGCACCTATCTTTAAGAACACGACTCTTTACGTTCATTTTGTTGATTGAATAATTCTTTACGTTCATTTTCTTTGACTGCTTCTGCGTTCGTTTGGATATTTTTTATACTTGTTATGACCTATCGCTTTACAAACAATCTTGATGTCAACCCATAAATCATTTTGCTACCATTTTGTTGTCCCTAAGACTGACTTCACTTTTCACTGTTGACTATTTCATTACGTTATAAAACTATTTGATACCATTTCGTACACCACACTATTTTGACGAAAATGAGCATTTCATCGTTGGCCCTCAAATATACATAGCCTAATCACCTATGTATATTTGGTGCATAGACTGATTACCTATGCATTCAGGAAAGACATAGTCCATCTTGAGAGTATTCACCCAAAACCTACACATCTCATCACATCGCAATTCCAAGAAATATCTGCATCTGTTTCACTAAACCCGTACCTTATTCAAAGTTAGCGACTTGATGGCTTGAGACAACCAAACTATTCAACCGTAAGAGACTGTAACATATTCGCATTTCATCATTTTATGACTCATTATTTCACTACTTTTTTCTATTGATGGGTTCGTGGAGAGTTCTCGGGGCGAAAAAAAGCGTTTACTTTAAATTTTAATAATTTTAATAGTTAAAGTTAAATCGCGTAAGTTAAAAATCAACATTTAACGTAAACGGACACCAAACGAATTAAAGTTTTCGTCAAACAAGCAATATATTATTTTTACGAAAGTAATAATCAACTTTTTATATTTTATTTTTATTGGTTGCGTAAAACGTTTACGTTTCGCAATTTAATACATTTAGGCATACCCGGAAGCACCAAAACTTTTCTACGCTTCAACAAATAACCATTTTTATTTTTAATGATCAAAGTTTATAAAACTTTACCCACACTTATCAATGGGACGCCCCACTTTAAAAGAAATAAGCAAGACCTTACAAATTTCAAGTATACACTTTAATAACAAAAGCTACAACTTATATTTACTTATACTTTCAACAAAACAAGTAAACTTTCATCCATTTTATGCAAGATAATAAGCTAGATATTTAGCCAACACACCTCCTCATTTTCATGGGATGTTCTACACTTTTAGAAACAAAGACCATAAGACTTCCCTAAAACCCTCTAAGTGTTTTTGACTAGTCTTTAAGTATATAATGCCTTATACTAGTTAATATACACACACATCTCATTTGTAAAGGTGTAAAACACAAAAAACCTCTCCTTTTCCACCTCCTAGCTCACGGCATACCTCAAACCAACACCAAATCCATACAAAATTTTATTTATCACATTTACACACATACCTACATCATATCTAAGGCATACCATGGAAGTTTGAAGGCTTGGTTAAGCATTTTCAAGGCTTAAACTAAGTTAAGGTTTTCTTGGAAAACTATGGTTTTCACTCTTTATTTTCAAGCTAAGGTTTAAATCACAAGGGTGTGATTTGTTTGTCCTTCTTTACTCATCATATTAAGGTCATCTAAAAAGCCCTCATATCTTTACTTTCATGATTTTTATGTACATATTATGTTATATGGCTCATCACCATCTAGGAAACTTTTAAGCATGTAAAAAGGGTTTTTACTTGTGATCAAGGTTTTGTATACTTTTACTTATGATATATGAATGTTAATATCATGTTATAAATGGAGTATAAGTATTGTACACTTGTTGGTTATGTATAAAAGTATGTATACAAATTAATAGTTAAGAAAGGTTACTTATTAAAAGTTATAAGTAAAGTGTTGTAATGGACTTGTGATCTTGATGTCATGGACAAACATTGGACAAAATATGGACTAATGGACACTATGATATGTAAGACATGTGATAATAAGTATGGTAATGGACTTGTAACAAGGTGGTTAAGCTAAAAAGTTATAAAAACTAGTTTTCAACACATTTTATCAATTATCTCCAAACTTTCTGTTTTGGTTCGAAAAATAATGTATATATTTTATATTTTTATAAAATAGTACCTCTCATGACGATTCCAAATATGTAAAGAACTCGAAAAACAGATTTATAACGAAGAAGATACGTTAATTACGAGTTTACGATAATTAATACTTTTATAAAAAGTTACTGTTCATCAGAGACATTTATTTTTGGAAAACATCATAAATAAATAGAACTTTTAATTACGAGAATGTACTCAAAAGAATCGCTAAAAACGGAGCTATAACAAATAAGATACGCCATTTACGGGTTTTACGATAACGAAACTATAAAAATAACTTTATAACTGCCATGAACAGTAAAAGTACTGTTCACCAGAGGACATGAAATATAAAAATGTCATATTTGGATACGTCATCTTAATACGAAAGCGTGGACATAAGAAACGTAAGAAACGGGCTTAAAACGAGAAAGTTACGCACTATTCTATAACTTGTGTACTATTTCCTTAGATGAATAGTGTTGGTTCGTTTTTTTTATAAATTTTTGCGAAATATTTTAGAATCATTTATATAATATTTATACACTTCTTAAACTTTATAAATGTTATTTTACAAAGACAATTGAATTATATATTCGATTATACGAGCTTAAATACATGGCATTTATTTATCAAATACGATTTAATCCTTATTTCGCAAATACAATTAGATGGTGATGTAGCTACATAGAATTATATGTGGTATTAGTTATTCATAGTGCGTAGTACTTATACGTCCTACATCTAATTAGGTTGCTTTTCGCCTTTATCGTAACGCATATTCTGTTATACCTCGATCATTCATTCACTCAAGGTGAGTTCATAGCCCCACCTTTTCTTTTTTCAATGGTTTTCATAAACTGTTTTCGGAGTGAGAATACATGCTTGTTTTACTACATAAACTTATTGATTTATGCGTAACTTTACATGACTATTTTTACTAAAGCTTGATTTGTTACTACATGAATTAAGATTGTTGAATACCTATTTTTGAAAACTGTGAATTTTGACATGATTGTTTTTACTGACACAAGTTTTTTAAATTGGTAATGCTATCCAGATTTGTTTGCCTAAATATTATTGCCTAAGTACCCGTTTTGCGAACTCTTTAAGTCCTACCATCATGAAACCGTTAATTACTCGTAGGGGTGCGCTAGTTTGTGGATAGATCTATCGGACTGACCCTAACCTGGAATTTCTGGTCACAAGTTGTCCATGATGCATTTAACATTTAGAAAGAACTTATAGACATGTTTTGGCAGACACCCTATATTTGTTTTGGGGCACTGACAGTTAAGGTTTCGGTTTCATGAGCTTAGTGCAATAATACCTGTTTTATATTTAGACTTGGTGAATCTATTTCTCTCGTCTACAATACCTGTTTTGGACTTCGGAATACGTACTTAGTCCGCCTTTACTTAAATCTTGCGGTCCACTAAACTGTTTGATTTCATTAACATTTCCTGATTTATTAAATCACTACTTGGATTTCGGAACTGATACTTTTAAATGCTGTAACGCTACTTTTCTTCTGAAATATTTCTTAAATTATTTCAATACTGCTTTTTACTTAAACCTATGAATTCACCACAATATGTTTGACGTTTTAGCTTGTATTTTCTCAGGTTTTATTTTTTGCTATCTGAGCATAGGACATTTGAAGCGCCGTGAATATGTTTTTTTGAAGGCTTAATAACTTGTATACCATTCGACAAACTTTAAACAAAATGTTTTCTATGCATTATAATTGGGACCCTTTGTAAACTTTGATTTTAATATATCAGAATGAGAAAATTTATTTAAACGTCTCTTTAGAGTTGTTGTTTTCCCGATCTCATTGGCTGGAGGTGCACGAAGATGGTTTGATAGAACCAAAGAATCAATCACTTGTTGGGTCGATTTAACTTCAAATTTTTTTGGAAAATACTACCCGCCTTCTCGCATTGAGGGAAATAACACTCCCGTAATAAAATGGGACCCAACCAATTCAAAATTCAAAGGCTGGTTGGCTATAAAGTTCGTAAACTATAATACGATGGATATATTCACCAAAGGAGCTTTGCGGGATTACTGGAAAATGGGAGGTGATGAAATTGAGGTATCTGATGATGAATCTTCTGATCTTGAAGAATACTGGTGTGGCAAGGAAGAAACCGCCGAAATTTTTAAGATTGATACTGATGTTTTTGACTACGAGACACCTCTCTATTTGGCATTCAATGAATTTAATTACCTTCTCAAAGTAGATCCGAACTTACTTACAAAGGATTTTATGGGGTTTAAAACCTATGAAGATTACAAAGACAATTTGATCTACGAATGGAACAAAGATATACCATGGGTTAATGAGAAACCAGGGACTGACACTGGAGTTTGGAGTAAACCGAAACCAATTAAGCATACTTGCAAGCCCTTCAACTATAAAACTGGATATTTAGAATGGCCAACTTGTAGTCGGAGAAAGGATGGTTATTGTAATAGAGGAAATTTTCCCGGTGCTTACCATATTGGAAACTTGCTCCATTACCAAGACCTTGAATGGTACGAGGCTTTGGAAGATAGTGAACTAAAAAATGAAGCCTTAAAGAACAAAGCTATCATGGAAGGATTGATCAGTGATGATGAATCAAACAATGATTGTTGGAAAAGATGGAAGAGTCATGAGATTTACTACCACGATTATGATGAAGGAGAATATGAAAACAAAACTCATGAAGAAGGACATGAGTTATGTGGTATCAAAACTCGTGAGGTGCTGGTTTGCCAAATAAAAAAACAAACAAGCGCTCAAATATCCATCAATATGAAGAAGATATGTATGTATGTAAAGAAGACGAATACAACGATCTTACAATCACAAGTGAAGAGGCGCACCAAGCTTACTAGGAAATCTTTCAGATGATGGACGAAGGATGGATGGTTACACGCACCAAGTGAGAAGCTAAAGAAAAGTCTAACTTAAATACTTCGCTGAAAACAAAAGTGCTTCCCGAGAGACAACCCAGAATGTTATTTAAATTTTATCGATTATGTCTTCCCAGACATCAATACGGCGTATCCGCTCCATACCATACGGCGTATTAGTCTTTACTTTTTATGCACTTTAAAAACATTATTGTCAGTTCTGTCAATACGGCGTATTCATGCACATGATACGGCAAATTTACCAAAACAGACTTGTGTATTTAGTTTATGTTTAGTTTAGTTTTAAATTAACCATAGGTACCCAAGATAGGAATGCAAAATACGTTTTTCTATATTTCAAACAGGACTTTGGAAAGTACAGAAATATAAATGAAAATTGGTGGAAATTTTCAAAACTGGAAATCTTAAAATGTTGTGAGTCTTAAAACTCAAGGCGGCTGATTCAACACAGTCTTGCTAAAAACTCAACATGGAGAATCTCTCCGAGCAAATATCAGAAGTTTACTTATTTTAATTCTTTTGTATTCCGTAATCTAATGTATTATCATACAATGAGGACGGTTGTATAATCAGTAGGGGGATGAGAATTAGAATGTTTACTTGTCCTAATTTTCACATTAAAATGCTTAAATTATGCTCAAATTTGAAATTTTTTCAAGCATACTTTTGTGAAATTACATGATACAATATAACAACCCGTAATTTTCATCAATCTAATTATCCATATATTAAATTAGATGCACTATAATATCCATCTATTATATATACCACCTTTATAACAGGGAATTTTTTTGCTTTTATTCGAATTATGTAACGTAGTTTACATAAACTAAAGTAGAATGACACACATAACCCTACCAAGCCATCAATTTTATGTTTATATCATATAAACATCCTAATATATCAAGTCTATATCTTAATATCATTTTCACCAAGTACATTATCAATTTAACATACCATTTACAACGTTATATCAAAACACACTTTATTCATTAAAGTTTATACTAAAACCCTAATTATATGTAACGTATACATATACAATGAATTTGCAAGCCTTCAAGCATGTGTACAAGTGTACAATGCACAACATTTGAATATCTTTTCCCTCCTAAATCAAGTTACAACTTTCTAAAGCCAATGTATAAGTCAATAATGCAAGAAAACCACACTAAGTCCAGTTATACCCTAAATCACTTTAGTTTCTTACTACCACTTTAGCACAACTTACAAACACTTAATGCACAACTTCTAAAACCTAAACCTAAACCCTAAATCGTCCTAAAACCCTAATCTAAAACCCAAAACCCTAAACAAAACCTTAAAACCCTAGTTTCATTTTAAACCTAAAACTAAACCTTAAACCTTAATCCTAAACCTTAAACCTTAATCCTAAACCCTAATATTAAATCCTAAACGTTAATCTATCCTAAACCCTAACCTTAACTCGAATTAAGACCAAAAACCCTAACCCGAAACCAAAACTAACCCGACACCCCCTTATTTCACTTTTAACCCATTTTAAACCAAATAAGCACCTTAATCACCATTATTACATCACCACCATGTCATCTAGCAGCTACACAAGTACCTCTATCACCTCCTTGTAAGCTACTACCACCACTTGCACTCCAAACACCCTCCTCATCACCCCTTGGCAGTCACACCCTTCACCACCACTCCACACCTTGCATAGATACTCCTAGCCCTTCCTAATCATCCTATAGCTGCCTTTAGTCATTACCCTAGCACCCTTGGTCCTTACTTCAAGCCACAACCCTTAACCACCAAGTTTTTGAGCCCTATAAATAGTCACGACCCCCATTCTTTCAATCACATCTCAAAAACTCATCACCACACAAATGGAGTTCTAAATCAGACCAAAGAGGAGCAAGAGAAGTCCTTAAGATCATAATTGAAGCTAAGAATCAAGAGAAAGAAGCCATTGAAGTCATTTCTAGGCGTACGAAACCAAAAACACCATTTCGACCCATTTTAGCTCAAGTAAGCTCAAAATCTTGTTCAATAAGCTCATGATCTGTTTTAGAACTTTTATTAGCCTTGTTAGATCCTATATAAACTCTTGTTTGATCCCTTGAACCACAAACCCATGCGTTTTTTATTAAAACCCTAAAAACGACCCGTTTTGATTTTCTAGCTAACGAATCCTTTTTCTAAACTTTTGTTACGTTAGAACATCTTATTTTAGCTTATTCTAATAAGCCATGACCTGCAAAACTCTTTTGGATTTCAAAAATATCAAAATTATGAATTTTGGACTTGATTTGCAAATGTTTTCATGCATAGGGGTATATATCGTAACTTTCTGAAATTTATAACTAGAGGGGCTGATAAAAAAATCATTTCCTAAAGTTATAAAAACAAGGGGTGTTTTGCAACAATCTAAGTTAAAGGTTTATTTATATAACTTTATATATAAAGTACTATATTTGTAAATAGTTTATAAATCAAGGGTGTATATTGCTAATTTTGCAAACTTAAAAATATAAAATATAATATTTTTATATAAATTATAAAAATATATATTAATATTATAAGACTCGATTTTATTAAAACCCGACACATTTATCGTTATTAATCATCGATCGACGCATTATAAATCAATTACGTTATATATTTAACGTAATTTATCATCTACTAGCTTTTGAATAAACTTAAAATCTTAACGTATCACGTTACTAGGGAGCTTCATGTGAGAGGTTTCATTTGGGTATACGTTTTGACGAGTTTGCTGGATTTACGATTTAAAGTGTCATGGCTCCTCAAACGTTTACTACATGACCTCTGAATTATGATGGCCCGAACAGTGATACAATATTTCCATAAATTAATAATCAAATGTTAAAACTTAGAAGTTTTGAAAAGTAAAACAATCAAATTAAACTTTACATTGTACCCCCAGGTTGGTGAAGAGGGCCGTTACTTTCACTTGATATAACTTTTGAACATCAATTCAGATTTCCTTGTTAAGGTGAGTTCATAGCCTCGCATTTTAAATCTTTAAATGTTTCATAAACCCGCGAGGGGGATACATGCTATAAACCATGAATACAAGTGTTTTTCCAACTGTATGCTATCCTGATGCATTATTGCCTAAGTCCCTACTTTTGCCATTAAGACCCCACTATCATGAACCGTTAATTACTTTTCGGAGTAAGCGCGAATGCTGTGAATAGATCTATTTGAGACTGACACTTGTTGGCTGTAACTATATTTTTAGGTAAAATAAACGCACTTCATTTGAATCACTATGGGGTGTTTGGCAAAAGGCACCCGTTGGGGCAACTTTTTGTGATTATTGATTATCTCAAGGTCTCGGGTCAGCGCTTAGGGCAATAATACTGTTTTCTATAATAAATTGTTACATCAATTATTACACTTATGGGTGTATAACAACGTAACCCACTATTGAACTTGTATTCAAACTATTTACCATAAACCTATGAATTTCTCAAAATTGTGATGATTTCTTTTAGCATGTTTATCGCATGTTATTGAGCATCGCATGGCACGGAGTGACATGGACTTGATGTGGCTAACTGTTATCATTCAAACTTTTGTTTCTGATGTTGGTGTAGAATTCTAGTAAATCTTTGATATTATATATGGAAAAACTAGGAGAGAAGTGGGTTTGGAAAAGTTCTAAGAGTGTAAGTACCATGGAAATGGATGATAATATTATTTTGTGTGTGAAATGAGAAATGAAAACAACCAACCACCCTCTCCAAGGCATGGAGAGGGTATATATGCTACATACAAGGCCGGCCATGGGCTTTACTAAGGCTTCCATGGGCCTTGGGCCATATTAGCTTACTAAGCTTATCATATGTTAACCTACGGGCTAAGACTAGTATATATTAGAAGTGACCGATACTTTTCTTGTTCCTAACAATCTCCCCCTAAGGGAGGTCACTCCAATTTACAAAACTTTAAACCTAGCATACTATGCTACATCTTTAGTCTTCAGCTTATAAACTTCATTTCTTAATTTCCCCATCTGTGGAATATGTTGTTAGTAATCTTGACTTTTGGCTCGAGCTTGTTCCTTTTTCTTTACTTGTAAGTAGAGATATGGTTCTTGAGCACTGTGAGTTCATCAACCAAGCATATCTCGTTATTGGTCATCTTGGGGACTTGTCATCTTGTGATCTTGTGGATCTTCTGTTCCGACATGCTCTATACCATTCTGATTTGTTGACTTAGGAATGCTTTAAATGTTGCATTCTTTCTTGAAATTATTAACTTTAACACTTCGTCACTTCTAAGAAAGTCGTTCGGTATTAGAGCGCAGAAGTCTTGAAACTTATAATTGAAGCTTTCATGATGTCTTTAATGTTTTGTCGGTTGGGTATGGGCATGTGGTTATGAATTTGTAAGCCGCTGAATCAGGTACTTCTCTACATCTTTAAGTATCCCCCCCCGCTCCTTCCTCATGCATTAATAGTTAGCAATAAAGAGGGGGGGGGGACGAATATGGCTTTGTCATTCGCCCGTGTTTGGTTAGAGTAACCTTCAAATCCGTGAGGATCGACCTGTGATCAGGTAGATTCAATTTAAGAAGAATCTCCTTGACAGGATTTCCAGCTGAAGTATAGAATCTTTATAACACATGTGTATTAGATTTTCAAACTAATATGATTCTCATTATCGGAAATGTTCTCAAAGCAGAACATTATCGATAAGAGTGAACCAGTGAGTTACTATCTCATAATTGAAATAGAAAATTTGATTTGAAAATCGTCTCAAACGTGTCACTTGATAAAGTTGTTTTGTGATCACATCGAGTGGGAGTGTTAATCATTTTCAAAAAATTCACATCAATCGTCAATTCATATCCTGGAACAAGTTTGATTCTTATAGAATCGCACCATCGTTTCTTTCCAGTTGTCACAAGTTTGATTCGTATAGAATCGCACAAGTCACCTACCATAAGCTTGTTTGATGTTGGCTCAAGCAGGATTTCCATCTTCATTGTGAATACTTAAGTATCACTCAGATGTTCTGGCAAAATCACAAGGATAATGCGTAGGACTCTTTATATTTTCTCGTTATTCACATTGTGTGAGATAGCAAGCATAATTTTAACTCATGTCCTAATGAGATTTATGGATGATCTCTTTTAGCTCTAAACTCAATAGTGCACTTTTGATTTAGTGATCGGAGGCTGGAGCATACTGCCACCTTTTCAATACCAACTAACTCGGAGTGAGAAAGTTGATAGAAATGTGTGTAATCTCCGTGAGAAATGAAACAAGAGTCTGTTGAGAGACCTTGAGTGGCTAGGGAGGGTTGTGCATAGTGCAACACCCTCATTTCAGCGTCATGTCAGCAGAAGGGTCAAATGGTGTTACGTCATAGCACAATAACTCAAATCATAGAAAACGACTCAAAAAGAGACGTTTTAAGAAAATTTCATTCATTCGAATAATAAAAGTTTACATCACGGTCCCCAAATAAGTTTTACAACATCATACAACGTTTTACAAAACATTTTCGAATGAATAATTATTTAGCGGGCCTTCATATCTCCATCAATCCGAATTACCTTCAAGTACCTGAGATAAAACATGCTAAAACGTCAACAATAATGTTGAGTGAATTCATAGAGTTTATATATATATAAACAATAAAATTTTCCGAACACAAGTATCATTTTTCAAAATTATCTGGATATAACGAAGTGGATCAGACAACGTTATAGGGGGATTATTATAAGCCTCATGACATCGAACCTTACCATATATTCAATATAATGCCCACTATACACCCTCGCTATGAGTGTATCTTATTCTCTATACAATGCATCCGTGGTGTTATGTTCCCAACACAAGACGATAGCTAGTCGTCACGGATCGGAGGTGGTAATCTCCAAATAGTACTATTTCATGTATAAGCTAATATGCTTATTCTCGGCCAATTAACAATTCATCGATTTTTCATAGATTTTTTATTTAGCGAGTTAAAGCTAACTTATAATAATCAAGGCTACTAGCATACATTCGGGTCCCTTGTGTTCTATTTTAAAAACAAGCATGTTATCTCCCTCGCGGGTTTATAAAACAATTTAAATAAAATGCGAGGCTATGAACTCACCGTAAGGACAATTAGATCAGAAGTATTAAGAGTCTTGAGCGAGCGGGAAGTACTCCTAAGCACCTCCTAAAAGACGTGACGCGATTTAGTACGTAGAAAGTGACAATACGTAGAAATTAAACATGTGATCATCGAGAAGTATGTCCAGAGATAAGTATGGCATTTACCCTAGAACTTACAAGTCCTTTTTAATCCCAAAGGCATGTGACCTGGTCTTAATAGTTAAATGAACTTCTATCCAAGTTTTGGCTTCTAACTTTTATATTTTTCCCGGTGGTACTATACGTTTTACATATTTTAGAGCTAGACGTAAAAAATAGGTTTTTGAATTTACTGACTTCATGGGAGATCATATTCTAGCTCACAAGTGTCTATAGATGAGGATTTCACCTTGGAAAAAGCTAATTTTAGTCTAGTTTCAGAATGAAAGTCTCACAGTTTACAAGGTTTTCGTAATATGTGGAAAAGACCAATTCCACCCTGTTGTCCAAACAGTAAGTTAGCCAAAATTTTAAACCTTTACTAAATTAGGCCATAAATCCCAAACCAAGACTAGCAATGATGTGAGGTCAAAGGATATGGTTTTATGGTTCTTATGAGTATAATACTGTCCAATCAAAAAGATCTATTATTTTAAAGCAAAATTTTAGAGTTTAACAACGTATTCTAAACACATGTCCAGAATTGCCTTTTTTCGTATTTTAGACCAGATCTTCCCTCATCCGGAGGAGTTGGTTGAGCGCATCAACTATCTATATATATGAGACTTATTTGCCTAACACCTATGAATTTTTATATCACAGATCCCAAGCTAAATTTTTAGAGCTATGATAACGTTTTCGCCTACTGTTTTCTAAACAGTCCATTGTTTTCATCTCAAAACCTTTTTTTTCACATCATTTTAAATTATCTTAGGTCATATCCCAATGCCTTTACTATCCAAAACACCCTAAGATCTCATCATATAACTATTCACAGAACCTAACATCCATTTTTATGGATAAAAATTAAGACAAACAAGAAATAAAAAGGTTAGAACAAATAAAAGAAGATTGGCTTACAAAAATGAAGGATTTTAGGACTAGTGAATCAAACGAAGAACGTCCTTTCTTGTGTTGGCTGAATTATTCGAACCATGAAAACCCAAGGATTACATAAGCTTTCTAAACCTCCTAAATATCACCAAGAATCTCCCTAAGAAAACCCCAATCAAAAGCTTCAAGAAAACTCAAGAAAATAAGCCCTAAACACCTTCAAATCTTCATGAAATTGTACCAAACTTTTCAAAGGGCTTTGGGATGGTGTTATAGTGGATAAAAGGAGTAGGAAAATTTTGTGAGGATTGTGATGGTGGTCCTAGGGAGTTCGGCAGCAATGGGGAGGAAGAAGAAGGAGAGAATTTTTTTTTTTGAAATAAAGAGAAATGAAAGGGTTACTTGCATGTATAGAAAATTGGAAAGTGATAATGAGTTATGGAAAAGAGAAGTGTGGTTGCGTGTTGTTATGTATAACCGGCCATTGGCCTAGTTTTATGAAAAAAAATATTTTTTTTTTGATTTTTAGTTATAAGTATTTTATTAAAGTATTGTGTAAGGTATTTTAAGAAAAGGTAAAGTTTAAGGGTAAAAACGCGAGTTTTAGCAAGAATTTTCGTAAACGCGAAACATAACGGAAAAATGAAAATGATGAAGATTATAATCATCGATGCTTAACGTAGGATTCGCCGATTCTTTGTAAACGTCGCGTAAATTACAATCGTAAACCCTAATTTCTTCCGGTTTTGTCGTGAGTTCATATCTCAACATAAAAATGAAAATTATATTTAATACTCGAGAATAAAATAACGACCTGAATTTGACGGATTGTCACAGCATTTCCCCCTAAAAAGGGATCTTCGTCCCTGAAGATCAATTCATTTTCTTGCCCTTTTCTTGTTAAAGTCAAAAAGATGTGGGTACTTCTTCCACATCTGGTCCTCCCGTTCCCAAGTGTATTCCGGTCCACGACTCGAGTTCCATCGAACTTTTACTATAGGGATCCGACTCTGCTTAAGTTGTTTCACTTCTTTATCCACAATTTCAATTGGTTCTTCATGAATGTAATTCTCGTCGATCCTTACTTCGTCAAATTGGAATATGATAAGGATCTTTCATCTGATAGACACTTCTTTAAGTTCGAGACATGGAATGTATTGTGTATTCCTTGAAGTTCTCGTGGTTTAATTCCTGTTTAGTTTTTATGCCACCGGACAATTCTTGTTAAATCTTTGCATGGTCCAATTATCACGAGGGACTAATTTCCCACGTTTTCCAATCGAACAACACCTTTCCACGTGATACTTTCAGCAAACTTTGTCACCCACTTTGAAATCCAAGTTATGTCTCACATCATGCATAACTATAACTTTTTTGTCTACTACGAGCAGCCAATAATCGGTTCTTGATTTGCACAATCATCTCCGTTGTTTCGCGAATCAATTATGGTCCTGTGAGTTGGGCATCTCCAACCTCACTCCAACATACAGGCGATCTACATTTCCTTTCGTATAGAGCTTCGAAAGGTGCGGCTTTAATACTAGCATGATAACTATTATTGTATGAGAATTCAGCCAAAGGTAAGTGCTTATCCCAGCCACTACCAAAGTCAATCACGCAAGCACGTAACATGTCTTCCAATGTCTGTATCGTTCTTTCACTCTGACCATCAGTTTCAGGATGATAAGCAGTGCTCATATCTAGATTCGTCCCCAGTGACTTTTGAAGTGATGTCTAAAACCTTGATGCGAAACGAGGGTCTCGGTCTAAAATAATCGACACGGGCACTCCGTGCCTACAAACAATCTCCTTCAAATACAATCGAGTAAGCCTCTCCATCTTAAACTTCTCATTTATCGGAATAAAGTGAGCAGATTTAGTCAATCGGTCAACAATGACCCAAATTAAATCATATCCATATGGTGTTCTTGGAAGCTTTGTAATGAAATCCATTGAAATTCTCTCCCATTTCCAAACAGGGATTTTCGGCTGCTGAAGTAATCTTGGCGGATTTTGGTGTTCCGCCTTGCCTTTAGCACATGCCAAGCACTTACTGACATATGTCGCAATGTCAGCTTTCATATTCGGCCACCAGTATAACTTCCTCAAATCATGGTACATTTTATCCGATCCAGGATGAATGGAATATTTTGATTTATGAGATTCCAACATAATTAGGTCTCTCAATCCTCCAAATAATGGTAACCATACTCGTCCCTTCAGACATTTTGTACCATCGGATCTAACTTCAAATGGCTCCCCTTTGCCAAGAAATCTTTCAGCATTAATATTTTCCTCCTTGCACGCTTCAGCTTGTGCATTTCGAATTTGTTCGGGTAAATTGTTATGTACAGTCACCACTAAAGCACGCACTCGAATCGGTTCCTTATCCTTCCTGCTCAACGCATCAGCGACAACATTCGCCTTTCCCGGGTGATAACGAATAACACAATCGTAATCACTTAAAAGTTCAATGCATCTACGCTGCCTCATATTTAGCTCTTTTTGGTCCAAAATATATTGTAGGCTTTTATGATTGGTGTATACCGTACACTTAGTGCCGTACAAATAATGTCTCCACAGTCGAAGAGCAAAAACCACTGCTCCCAATTCCAAGTCATGGGTCGTATAGTTTTCTTCATTCTTTCTAAGTTGCCTTGAGGCGTACGCAATCACCTTTTCTCGTTGCAATAAAACAGATCTAAATCCTTTAAGGGATGCATCACAATACACAACAAAGTCTTCACTTCCTTCGGGTAGTCATAATATTGGCGCACTACACAATTTCAGCTTCAATGTTTGAAATGCCTCCTCTTCGTCGTCGTCCCACACAAACGGCTTATTTTTCTGAGTGAGTTTAGTTAATGGTTTGGATATTAGAGAAAACTCCTTAGTAAACCTTCGATAATAACCTGCCAAACCCAAAAATTGTCGCACTTCCGTTGGTGTAGTCGGTGCAGCCCAATTTTTAATGGCTTCGATCTTTGCAGGATCAACATGAACTCCATTACTATCAATCACATGGCCAAGGAATTGCACAGAATCAAGCCAAAAATCACATTTTGAAAACTTAGCGTACAACTTTTCGATCCTTAGCAAATTCAAGATAGTCTTCAAATGTTCACCATGTTCTTCTTTATTTTTGGAATAAATCATAATGTCATCAATGAATACAATCACGAACTTATCAAGATACGGTTTGCACACGCGATTCATCAAATCCATGAATACTGCAGGTGCATTAGTCAGTCCAAAAGGCATTACTTGAAACTCATAATGTCCATAACGAGTTCTAAACGCTGTGATTGGAATGTCTTCCTCACGTATACGAAGTTAATCAAATAAGTCATCAATCCTCGGTAGTGGATATCGATTCTTGATCGTCATCCTTCTTCTTCACGAACAAGACCGGAGCTCCTCGCGGCGACGAGCTCAGTCGAATAAAACCTTTCTTTGATAACTCTTGCAGTTGCTTAGACAACTCCTTCATTTCAGATGGTGCTAAACGATATGGCGCATGCGCCACA
>BQNB010024322.1:18667-39006 GCA_026074375.1 Tanacetum coccineum
ATTTGGTACAAGATCATGCATATCAATTTCATAAATACCATTACTAGGAATAACATTAAAATAAAACACACTGTTCTTAGAAACTTAAATTTTATAATCCGTAAAACACTGAACAAATCCATTTTCTACCAAACGGTGAAATGAAACAACACCTCTAATTATAGAAGGTGCATAATGACAATT
Source organism: Tanacetum coccineum (assembly GCA_026074375.1). Taxonomy (NCBI): domain Eukaryota; kingdom Viridiplantae; phylum Streptophyta; class Magnoliopsida; order Asterales; family Asteraceae; genus Tanacetum; species Tanacetum coccineum. The sequence continues at coordinate 18,851 of BQNB010024322.1, forward strand.
GTCTGAACAAATCACAAGGACATTAGGCAAAACTAAGTAAAAACTTCCAATTGCTTCTACTTGTGCACAAACACCATTGCCTACGTACAAATAGAGTGCTCCTTGTTTTAGCTTCCTTGCTTCTCTAAACCCCTGTTTTGTAATACAAATGTGAATACCACAACCAGTTTCATACACCCATGATTTATTAGGGAAAGCAAATAATTCTATTATGAAGATACCTAAAGAACTGGCAGAGCCAACTTGCTTCTTTTTCTTCAACAACTCAGTAAGATAAACAGGACAGTTCCTCTTCCAATGACCCCCCTCCTTGTAGTGGTGGCAGGTGTCATCCTTAGCTATGTGCTCTTTAGCAGAAAGTTTAGGGTTTTTAGGATTAGGGATATAAATTCGTTTATCATTTTCCTTGCCATTAGCTTTACCCTTGCCTTTAGCTTTAAGCGATTTCTTTTTGGCCTTCTGGATTTTACCAACTTTAATCATCATTACTTATGGTGTTTTAGCCTTTTTAGGTAAACCTTTTTCATACTCAATGAGCATAGCATGTAGTTTACCAATCGTCCTCCCCATGTTATGCATATTGTAATTTCTCACAAATCTGGCAAAATCTTTAGTAAGACCATTTAAGATAAGACCAACTATAAGATCTTGTGGTTGCATATAGCCAAGACGTTCTAGTTGGTCTACATATCCTTTCATCTGTAGAACATATGCAACAACTGGTTTACCCTCCTCTTGTTTGCAAGCATGGAAAGTTTGGATTAGGTCAAACCTCTCCACTCCAGCTTGTTTCCCAAACATAGATTTAAGCTCTTTTATCATGTCATATGGTGAGGAGTTTTCAAACTGTCTATGAAGCTTACTAGTCATACTACCGAGTATAAGACAAGCAACCTCATTATATGCATCATAAATTGCATTCCATTCTGCCAGCACATTTGCTGCAGAATCAGCAGCAGGAGTCGCAGGTAAAGGCTGTTCAATGACATACATTTTCTTTTCAACTATCAAGATTAACTTAAGTTGACGAAACCAGTCATTGAAATTATTTCCAGAAAGTTTTTATCTTTCAAACATTGACCTGAAAGCCGAATGATTTATGTTTTAAATAGGGTGTGCCATCTACAAAACATAGTTAAAGTTCAAGTATTAGTATTTTCGATAATACTCCTTGAAGAAAATTAACTACCCATGTTTTATCAAATAAACAATTAATTTTCTAAAGACTAGGATCCTACTTGACGTACCACCACCACATCAGTTGATCTGCTAGTGATGGTGTACTCAAAATGTAATTGACGATCAATAATTGCCACCGGTGCAATTCCTAGAACCATATGAGACTTACTTTATTACAATAATATACTAGTAAGCATGTTTATCCCATCTATGCCTCAATTTAAGGTCTCACCTATAAACTGATTAAGTCGTCCAATAAAAAACTGTGATTATGTAACACTAACGTCTCACGAAAAAGTGTATAATTACCTTGGGATTATGATCTACATACGTCTCACGCATAGTAAAAAGCATTTGCAAGTGTTTTTACAAATTGGATGTCAAAAACTTATTTAAAAAGGGTATGATATTTGTCGTGACAAATATGTACGAAGAAGCATGCATACATCTTTGTATCATAGATTTTAATAAAAACTTTACTCAATTAAGTTATTTATTACGGTATCACTTATTTTCTATACATATAATGTATAAATAGTGTTACCTTTTCACGCATCTTTAAATTATAAAGATTTGCTTTTTACCGCGGGAAAAGATTAAAGAATGATTAAAAATCATTCAAACCCTAGACCATTTGCGACTTCCTAATTAGTATGCAAGGTAAGGAAACTACAACGTAGTCAGGTATTATAGGGAAATGGTATCTACAAGACCGAAGTCTTGATGAGTCTTCCCGAACCTTATCCTTGCAACTAGGTAGTACTTTTACAAATTTTGTCATTGATAAAAAAATTAAAACTTTAATTTAAAGAATACATTATAAACTATAAATTGCTAGTCTAGTAATGGAAGATTTTATATCGGATGTAATCCGAATCCACTTTTAACCTTTTGCATTAGATAGTTCATAATAAATCTGATTTCATATTAATTAATCATGTTTATATTTATTTTCGAAAAACCCTTTTATTTTCTCACAAGTCCTACTTAAAATAAAACAACATAAACATAAAAATAATTCACATAACAATTATTTCAAAAGAAACACTTAACAATTAAGTCATGCAAATATCAATATACCAAATTATCTAATAATTAAACATGTATAATATTCATAAAAGCTCTTCCCAATGACTCGGCCACAGCCATCGATATTACGATTGCGTAAGCCTTATACAAATATAATACCACAGTAGCATATAAATTTTAAATACAACTTTTAGCCCCATTAAGACATCGCTAAGGTCTTCCCTAGCTTTTAAAGTTGTGGATCGAAACCACATAAATTTAATGTCTATGTTTTAATACTTGATCATCATATTTGTATAAAATCCTTTTTAACAATTAACAAGATTTATATCACATATCTCTCCATGATAAATTGCATGTATTTATCATGGATGCCGAATTAACAATTAATTTTAAACATAAAACTGATCAATTAACAATTAAACGCATCAAGTTTTATCCATAAAATTTCATACAACCTAGAATTCGTCTAATTAATTTTATAATCATAAAGATGGAATCTTGATCACAAAAGAATCGAATCTTTATGCATAAAACGCCCAAAGGGCTTAAAAAATTAATCAAGAATCCTAATTTGTCAAATTTTATTACTTTGTAACTACAAATTCTATACGATGGCTCGTGATGCCACTGTTGGGTTTTTACAACTATTAACCATTAAAGATCACGAGTACGCAGCGGAATAAATAAAACACGTATAGAATATGCAATTAACAAAAGGATCAAGAACGCGTACCTTTTAGCAATTAACGAACACCGTTCTTGAATATACGCTTGTGTATAAATCGAATACCACGCAAACTAAATAAGTTATGGTGTGCATACACTACACGTTACCGAGATACGTTAGGATGCTAGTACTTTCTTCACGATAAACAACCGAACACTATGTTCTTGCTTCTTCTAATAGATCAACCAAAACGAATAACCCTTATAAGTTCTTTTCATGTCGATCGTAACTAAACAAATAAAGTTGAGAAAAGTCAACTATGAGTGACTTTGGTTTAATGTTGCATACGTCACAATAGCATGCATGCAAGCCAAGTATCACGTAAACATATCATGATGAATGATTATGTATTTCAGTCTGACTGCCTTTAGGAATATCATATATTTCTCTCACCGAATGAATGAGGCAGGAGGTTATATAGCCCAAGACTTGTTGTTCAAGTCATACTCAAACACCTTCTCTTGTTTGCTGTAAACTACATTCGGACCCCTCATTCTTTTCTTGTTTGACCGGTCACAACCAACACCTCACGGGTTGGTTTTCGTACTAGCCAATAACAAGTCTCTCACTTATGTTTAATATTTATTTATTGAATCTAGCTTCTACGTTATACTTAAAGACCAATTTAATATTTCGTGAAATATATTAATATAATTAATATATTATAAATATATTAATTAGATTAATAAACGTATCCTCTGTGTATACGTGTGTGCCCCCATAGGCTCACATATTTTCGGCCGTATATTTATTTATGATATGAACATATCCCAACACCTTCAACATATAAGCACCTACAGAATGGTTAAACAACTAAAGTATAAGCGAAACCGCATAGTAAGTAACCAACAATAACATACTAACTAAGAGCATTGGTAAAGCTTGTGAGTGTGTTTTTGGAAATTGGAGTTGGATTTCTAATGTTGCCCATAGTCCTACCAGTTGCAGAATTGTAGCTTTTTAAAGGCCTTTTGAGCATTCTCATTCCACCCAAATGCATTCTTCCTTAACAAGGCAGATAAAGAAGAGCTAAGGCTTAAATAATCCTTAATAAATTTTGTGTAGTACCTAGTTAGGCCTAAAAATCCTCTTAGTGTTTTCACTATAGTAGGGAGATACTAGTTCTGCATTGCTTGAATCTTTGTAGGATCAATAGCAACTCCTTTCTTTGTAATAATACGCTCAAGGTATTCCATTTTCTTAGCCTTAAACGCACACTCACTTTACTTAGCATAGAGTTGATTTGATCTCATAGTTTCTAAAATCAACCTTAATTGAGACACATGTACTTCCACATTTGGGCTGTAGACAATAATATCATCAAAAATACTAAAGTGAGCTTCGTTAGGAAAGGTCTGAATACCTCATTGATGAGTGATTAGAAAGTTGAGGGAACATTATTGAGTCCAAAAGGCATCACTACAAACTCATAATGTCCCTCAAGTGTTTTGAAAGTTGTCTTGGCCATGTCATCTTCAAACATCCTTATTTGATAAAATTCATTAATAACACTACAACAAAAGGGTTGTTTAGGGACGGCCAAATATTAGGGTCGACATAGTCGACCCTAAACCACACGTGGGACCCGCTTTTTTCAACAAAAAATGCAAAGTCAAAAAAGCGCCTTAGGGACGACATTTAGGGTCGACATTGTCGACCCTAGAATTAAAAAAATAACTTAAATATATAAAATACTTTAGGGACGACATTTAGGGTCGACATTGTCGACCCTAGCATTAAAAAAATAACTTAAATATATAAAATACCTTAGGGTCGACACTTAGGGTCGACATTGTCGACCCTACCATTTAAAAATAACTTTATATATTTAAAATATTTCTAAATTATATATATAAATTATGGCGGGATTGGGGAAACTTTAGAAATTTTGGGGGGAAACTTAGGGACGACATTTTCTTAGTACTTAGGGTCGACATTGTCGACCCTACCCAATAAGTATAATTTTATATTTTTTTTGGCATTTAAATGTATTTAGATTTTATATATAAATATTAAACAAATTTATAAATACAATAAATAACTTTGGGTCGACTCTTAAGGTCGACAATGTCAACCCAAGTACAAAATTTTTGTAAAAATTAAGATTGGTTTTCGTAAAAATTAAGATTTTGTTTCGAAAAATTTTTAAAAAAATTTTAAATTTTTTTCGTAAAATTAAGATTGGTTTGTAAAACTTTTCGTAAAAATTAAGATTGGTTCATAAAATTAAGATTGGTTCGTAAAATTTTTCGTAAAAATTAAGATTTTTCTAAAGTGCGAATTTTTTTTTTAAGATTTTGTAAAAAAAATTAATTTTTTTTTTCAAATAATAATGTAACACAGGGATGTATAGTGTCCTAAAAAAATAACACAGGGAGTTTTTTGCAGAAAAAAAAAAAGAGGGGGGGAATTACACCTTTATTTATTTATTTTATCATTTTATTAGTTTTGCTAATTTGAATAAATTTACTCAAAATACTGAACTAAATGTAGTTTTAACCACAATAAATAATCAAAATACACGGAATGATTCCTAATCGATTAACGTTTATTATTATAATATCAAATTACATTATAAATCGATAAACACTCAAACATTAAAGCATACTAAGTTTTCCCATTTCAAACATTAAAGCATATTAAGTTTTCCTACATTCCAAATGCTAAAATGATTTATCTTAATGAAAAACTACTCCATATTAAGGTTTTCCATCCTTGGTAAGATCTCGTGGAGTATTTCCCTGCTGACCTCTAGTGTGTGGTTCACGGATGCTTGCCATCTCAGTGTCCCTCTAGTACACTTATCCTTGCCTCTAGTGTCTTTATCCTTTCAGCCAAGAACTTACAATTTGAGCACTCTGCCATTCCGAGATTCTGTGCATATCGTGGAGAATGACTTGGTCGTGAAGAAGTTCCTGGAGAATGACTGAAACGTGAAGAATCCCGAGAATACTTTGGAGTTGTTGTGACGGTCCCAGAGAAGCATCCATCCACATAAAAGTAGCACATCCTCTCTCTGTAGTATCATGGCTGTTACTGTAGTACGGGAAATCCCCCCCCCAATAAGAAAATCATTCTTTGACAAGCTAACAATTTTATATTACATAAATAGTTATGCTTTGATAGTTCACCATTGAATTAGGACAAGCTAGTATCGTTGACCAAGCTTGATCTCTGCATGATGGTTGCGCAACACCACATTTCCGTTTTTAACTTGCACGACCAAGTAGATTAGAATCGCTCCATCTGGTGACAGTCGATCGAGGTGGTGGTGATATGTGGTGGTGGGTGTGAGGATAAGAGTTTTGTGTGGGTGGTGCTTTGGGAGGATAAGATACAATCTGTTTTTTCTGGTAAAGAACGAATGCCTTGGGCGGGAGTATTTGGAGGGCGTTTTTTAGGGAGTTTTTTGGGGAAAGTTTTTGGCGTGTGATACGTTGAACCCTAATGTTGTAATAGTATTGTCGTAATGAAATGTGACAGTTGTAGAATTGACTCTGACGATAACCATAACATATCGACTCGTCCGTTAAACGTCTAACGTATAACATAACATTTAAAAATCTACTCGCCGTTGAACGTCTAACGTATAACCATAACATATCGACTCGTCCGTTGAACGTCTAACGTATAACCGTAACATATCGACTCGTCCGTTGAACGTCTAACGTATAACCATAACATAATCGACTCGTCCTTGAACGTATAACGTAAAACCTAACATATATCGACCGTCCGTTGACGTCTAACGATAACCATCAAACATATCGACTCGTCCGTTGAACGTATAACGTATAACCGTAACATATCGACTCGTCCGTTGAACGTATAACGTATAACCATAACATATCGACTCGTCCGTTGAACGTCTAACGTATAACCATAACATATCGACTCGTCCGTTGAACGTCTAACGTATAACCATAACATATCAACTCGTCCGTTGAACTCAAACGTATAACAATAACATATCGACTCGTCCGTTGAACGTCTAACGTATAACCATAACATATCGACTCGTCCGTTGAACGTCTAACGTATAACCATAACATATCGACTCGTCCGTTGAACGTCTAACGTATAACCATAACATATCGACTCGTCCGTTGAACGTCTAACGTATAACCATAACATATCGACTCGTCCGTTGAACGTATAACGTATAACCGTAACATATCGACTCGTCCGTTGAACGTATAACGTATAACCGTAACATATCGACTCGTCCGTTGAACGTATAACGTATAACCATAACATATCGACTCGTCCGTTGAACCGACTACCGTATACCATATACATATCGACTCGTCCGTATGAACGTCTAACGTATAACCATAACATATCGACTCGTCCGTTGAACGTCTAACGTATAACCATAACATATCGACTCGTCCGTTGAACGTCTAACGTATAACCGTAACATATCGACTCGTCCGTTGAACGTCTAACGTATAACCTTAACATATCGACTCGTCCGTTGAACGTCTAACGTATAACCATAACATATCGACTCGTCCGTTGAACGTATAACGTATAACCGTAACATATATCGACTCGTCCGTTGAACGTCTAACGAACCAATTTATATTTTTTATAAAAGGTTATATTTTTTTTATAAAAAAGTTATTATATATTTTATAAAATATCATTTTATATAATAATTATATACGAAACGAGGAACGGCCCAAATCCGTCGAAACGAACCAATTTATATTTTTATAAAAGGTTATATTTTTTTTATAAAAAAGTTATATCTAATTTATAAAAAATCGTTTTATAAATAAGTAAATACGAAACGAGGAACCGGACCAATCGGGCCAAAAAAAAAAAAAGACGACCATTATTTTTTTTTATATTTTTTATAAAAGGTTATATTTTTTTATAAAAAAGTTATTATATATTTTATAAAATATCATCTTATATTTTCACCAAATTTTTTGCACCAAATTTTTTGCACCAAAAATTTTCACCAAAAGTTTAAACGCCCCGCCATAATAAAATTTTTTATTTTCAACGATTTGGGTCGACAATGTCGACCCAAAACATGATAGGCATGTCTGTTCCCGCCAAAAAATGTTATAAAAGATTAACTATTTGGGTCGACAATGTCGACCCAAAACAAGAAAGTCATGTCGTCCCAAAATGTGTTATAAAAGATTATATAATAAACATGTTAGGGTCGACAATGTCGACCCAAAACATGAACGGGAATGTCGACCCAAAACGTGACCCTATACATCTTCTTCTTCTCAGTCTTAACAAAAAAAAAAAAACACACACCAAGACGATTTTTGCTCCATTTTGGCTGTTAATTTGCTCGATTTTAACCTCCTCCTCCTCTATAAATTTAATTCTTATTTCTTCAATCCTCTAAATGATAATTCTTAAGCCCATTGATTGATTTTGATATATAAAGGTTTGTTTTTTTTTGGTTAATAAGGTTTCATATTTTTTTTGATTATGTTATGAAGTTTGTTATTGTTATTGTTAGACCAAGTCACAGCCGCGACCAAGTCACAGCCGAAGTCAACCGCAATCAACGAGCCGAGAACGAGCTGACCCGAGTCAAGGTATGATTCAGCTTATATGTGGGCAGTGGGCTTAAATGTGAGCTTATGAGCATATTTGATTTCGGCTTATATTTTCATAAGCCCATTTTTCTGGCTTATTTTATTTCGGAAATGTGCTTATGATTATAGTAAGCGAAATCATATAAGCTCATAAGCCACGTATAAGCCCTAAACAAACACCCCTTATATGGTTATATATTGTTTATTTGGTGCCATTAAATGTGTTTTATGGAAATTTTTTTAGGATTTTAGCGATTAATTTCGGAAAATCCCGGTCCGAAGTTAATCAACCTATAGAAAACCCGTCCGAAATTAATTTATTAGAAATTAATTTCGGAAAGTCCCCTGTTTGGGACTGCTTTTTGAATGTTTTGTCTCATTTAGGATATGAATACGTATAACTGGTTTACTATTTGAGATGATTTCGACAGTGTTATTCTCCTTTACTCCTACGAATATTTCTTTAAAACACATATTTGGGAGTTGGAGGGAAATGCTGCCGAAATTTTCTCAATAGAAAAATCGGTTATACGCATATCCATATATATACGAAGCCCGAGTCAAAGAGTGGGTTATGATTGCCTTCCATAGTTGCACTAGGTAAAAAAACAGTTCATATTTGTTAATAAACTTGTTGGTGTAAAAAAATAAAAATCATTTATTTGAATATGTTTATTTACAACGCAGTTATGACAATTGATAAGAGTTGGACCAGTATACCCAATCGTAATTCCGACATTTTAGATGGTTCTTTTTAGCATTCATCAGCGATGTGAGCCATTGTTGCACCCCATCACACAAAAGATCCGTTGCCCATGTAGTCGCTGTTGTAACCGTGATGATAAGCCTGTTACCCTCGACATTCTTGAGGCACACTTATCTAATCACGGGTTTGACAAACATTACACCACTTGGAAATATCACGGTGAACCTCTCCCGCTACCTCCACCAGTACCACATTCACCTGAACACATTGACATGGATGCTCTCCCGAAGGATACTCTGCAAATAATGTCCCAACTCCACCAACTCAAACAACCGGTCCTCAACCAGCCCAAACAACGGGTCCTAATAACGAGTTTGAAGAATTACTTTCTAGGTCCACACAAAAGTTGTACCCGAGTTGTGATATGACTACATTGGAATTTACAACAGAGATTTCACACGTCAAGGCTTTTCATAAAATAACAGATGCCGGGTTTAACAAGATTTTAGCTCTTCTCCAAAAAGCATGTCCCCCTAGTAAAGGATACAATTTCCCATCGTCATACTATGAAATCAAGAAGACATACAAAAAGATCGGGTTAGGGATACGAATCGATCCATGCTTGTATAAACGATTGTTTTTTATTTTGGGGATCAGAGGACAACCTAAAGAGGCCTGATTGTCCAGTCTGCAAAGCGAGTAGATATAAAGACCCAAAGAAGACAAAGGGGAAGTTAGTTGCAAACAAGATCGTGCGTTACTTTCCGTTAAAACCTAGACTACAACGTATGTTCAACACAAAACACATAGCAAAGTGGATGACTTGGCATGCTACTGGACAGTCTAAGGAAAAAGGTAAGATGAATCACCCGTGTGACGGTAAAGCATGGAAATATTTTGACATGATAAAACCCTAGTTCTCTTTGTGACCCAAACTGCTTTTTTGTTCTTCATACATCACCATACTCGTCAAGTTTCACCTAAATAATCCACAGAGAGCAAATAATCATGGCACTGTCAAGAGGTGAACTATTCCCATACGTCCAGTCGATCAAATAGTGAAGTTCTCATTGGCATGGCATTGAAGCAACAGTCTTCAGTAAACTGCAGATGTGACGTTTTCGTTCTACTTTGAAATACAGAATTATAGAAACACCACAAAGCATCCGTAGCACTGTTTCAGTGGAAATAACCGATCGAGAGGATTCTCCAATAATGTTTATCAGAGGATGGGAATCGGTCCATTTTCAGATTGTTCATTAGGTAAATGGATTGTTGGATTCAGGTATGGTGCTTTCCCTAGGATGATGATGCTTCAGAGTTATAGTCGTGGGAACACATTAACAAATGGTTCGCGATCAGCTGCAGTAAACGGATTAACTTTTGCATATTGCTCACCTGCTACACCATGATGTACCGAAGAGGAATGATGATCCAGTGGTGATGATGTATGACTTCCCGATGGTGCGTCGAGATCAATAGCAATAACACGGATGGACGTGTAGGTATGACCGGGGTCTTGTGAACATTAGAAAAGATCCTGACGGGATACCCGTAGATTAAAATATTCATCAAACATGGTTCGGAATAACATTCTCTAATTCTTTATTTGTGGAGGTACATATGGTATAGCGTGGAGCAGTATTGGGTTACGAGCCCAGAACTTAAAGTCCAGCGTCACCAGGAAAATGAGCGGGTCCTAGACGGATTGTACAGGATCCGATAATGCTGAGTTCAGCTTCTCAATTTAAACAGTTGAATAGTCTGCATCTTATGTCGGGTCCGATTGTTGTAATTTTTGTAACCCATCCTGTTTGGTGGCATAACCAACAAAGATTTCAATATCAGCCAAGCTGGTTGTATATTCCCAAGATCCTCACTGTCATTTGAGGGTAACAAAGCGTGCACCAAAGACCCGGAAAAATGTGAGATCAGGCTTCTTATTGTATACTAGCTCATATGGGGTTTTTGTCGTGACGTGTTGTGACTAAAGGAACGAGTTTTGTGTGTAACAAGCAGTATCCCACTTCGTCCCACGGAAACATCGGTGCCTTGGAAAAAATACATTGTCTGTGCAGCTTGACAGAGCACTTCTTTCTCTCTCGACAACGCCGTTCTGCTGTGGAGTTCTTGGAACAGTCTTTTGATGAAAAATTCCTACTTTTTCATAATGGTCATACAAAGTTTTGTTGACAAATTCTGTGTCATTGTCGGCACGGATGAATCTTACAGTTTTGTTTGAGACACGACTGAATTTGCTTCAGAATTGATTACAACTGCAGGGGTTTCATCCTTTATGATCTCAAAAACTTTAACCCACATAAACCGAGAATATCATGCGTCGATGACCAAGATATATTTCTTCCATTAATAGTTTTGCACACGCATCATCCACTAACCCATAGGAAGGTGTTTAGAACTCAAATTGGTGTATTCATTTTTGGGTTTATGGGTATGCTTTTGCTCTCCTATTGACTGCAGAAACCCCGCCCCAAAAAAAAAAAAATTGGGGGCGGGTGAAAAAATCTTTTTCAAACTTCAATCTGGTAATTTCTCTAACAAGGTCTTTTCTTGCAAGATCATTGATGGTACCGAATTTCAAGTGGTTCAAACGCCGATGCCATAACCATGATTTGTTCTTGGAGGCTTTGGATAGCAAGCAAATTGGGGAAGACTTCATCAATTTCCTTCAACAAGATGTGTATAAATTAGAACCACGTGACCCTTTTAGGTAATTCACGCGCCCATCCGTATCATGAACATAAAAGGATTCTTTCCAGCAAGCAACTTCCAAATCTGAATCACCAAATTGACCTGACATAAAACAAATTATGCCCTAGGTCCACCACGTAGTAATACTCTGGAGATTACACTAGATCACCATGAAACATAATCTCCTAACCATAATAGCACCAAAGTGATCATTCCCGAATCTAACTGTCCCGATAAACTTTTTCACGAAATTCATGAGCCTTGAGCAATCCCCCGTCATATGTTTTGAACAGCCTGAGTCCAAATACCAAAGGACGATTTGTACGACCCTGCATTTGAAAACAGACGAAGAAATGATAGTTTGGAAAATAGTTCCCAAAGTTGGTTGGGTTCTCGATTGTTAGCACAAGCAATGGCTTGACATTTCCTGAAAGTTTAGTAACCTAGTTAAAGGGCACTGGATCACTTAGGTGAGATGTTCTTTCCTGTGGGGCTCCATTGATAACCAACATTGTTAAGTGTTTTGCTAGTTGGTTTCCAAATTTGTTTGATATGTTTATGTTTCCACACTTGTGTAACTTGCTTAGGTTTTCAAACTTGCTTAACATGACCCACATCAATTTTGAACATTGTGGGATGCATTCACTGAGTGCAATAATAAACCACTACACATAACAAGAATTGATCAAAAATAAACATTTGTTACATGTTTGGCACACAGAATGAGAATTTGAATTAATTACAGTACGCTTAGAGCTAATACTAGAATCAACACGATTCATGGTTTTAAGACTAGATCTAATTGTCCTAGGGTGGTCTTCTACTTTCTTCAAGCTGTCACTTTTTAGCTGGCGGGATCCCTATGTTTCCTGAGTATTCCCTAGGCTGAGATCCGCTAGCATCAGTGCAACTGTTTACTCTTGTAGAAGGAGGCACAGGGACATTAGACTGCTGAGTGTGCATTGGCTCTACATGTTTGTGTGTAGTACTAACCTTGATGTTGCAATTTTGTCCTCAAAGGTAATTGCTCTTTTCCTAGGGGTGTTAGCATGCTTCTTATCTGTTGAATGAAGACTTTAGACAGGTGCCAAACCCATATTCTAATAGTGGTCCTGAGAAAGCTTAGTGTAACGGCAAGCAATACGAGTGATCTATCTAAAGGTCTTTCAACTTTGGCTTCTTCTACTATTTCGCGAAGTATATCTACACTTTCCTTAAGATGCCTGAGATAAACTAGATGAACTTTCCTATTATTCCTATTGCGAGAGAAAGAGCAGGAATTGAGGGGGGGAAAGGGGGGGGGGGAAAAAGGAAAAGGGGATAAATAAGTAGGGAATAGTGAGGGGAGGGGGGAACATATTCGGTGTCAAGTAGATAAACTAGAGCACTTTCCTATTATTCCTAATGCGAGGGAATATTATTTCGGAAGGCAAGGCCAATCGCCCCCAGCAGGAACCCCCTCCCTAACATACTATCCTGTACAGCATACAATGGATACACCTTATTAGTCGTGCCACAAGAGACCGTTAAACAGTAATTGGACCAATCTACTATTCCTTAGTCATTCTTAAGGGCCGTTTTCTGCTTCGTATGCTTAGCACCGCGTAAACTTGATCGATTCATACAATCGCTTGTAAAGCAGCATAATGTTTGCATTTTTCAGCCCAAAAAGCTCATTTTGTTCTTGAAAGACCATTAACCATTTCAGTTAATTGTGAGATCTGAAAGTCTCGGGCCCTAAAACAAGTGTTTTCGGTCCTAGTTCACTACGGTCTCCTTAATTGAGATAATTGCACTTTCAGCTATTTGGCTGACGTTGTCTTTTCCTTGAAGGAAGCTTTCATTGACCGATCATAAAACGAGTTAAAATCAGGAGTATCATTAACGGATTAAGACGGTTTATTCTGAAACATCCTTTAAGGTTTTGATACATTAATTGTAGAGTTTAAGGTGATTTACCTCAAATAGGCAACCGGTTAAAAGTTCTTATAATTATCCCTACGGACATTATCACAGTAAATTAGAAAGCACAGCTTCAAGTTCCATACAACGGCCTTTGACACATTATGAGCCTTTTGCATTCAGTAAATCCCATATACATTAAGCTCAGAATTCGATGCAACATAAACACTTCTTTAGACAAACCATCAGCGATGTATATTATCATGTTCAAGTAAAAAGGTTTTTCCCGTTCAATCTCATCATGTTATTCGCGTACAACAATAAATGGTCAAGTCAGCTTCCAACTCATCAAGGCCATAACCTCAGTTTCTTTAACTTCTTTCGTTAGAGCTTTTTGTAATGCCCTCAAATGTTCTTGAAACATTTTTAGAAAATGGAATACCTCCATTTGAGGTAACAATTCCTTGATTTGTTCAAACCCTTTTCCCCTTCAGTGATCCCATTGGTGTAATTCTCTTTTTACATGTTTTCTCAAATTTTGAAAAAAGTTGTCTAAGTGTAAAAATGTTAATTTTCACTTGACTTTTGGTTGGAAGCACTCTGGGGACAAGCGTTGCAGGTGAATTTTGAGGATACACAGTCAACGCTTTGATAGGTCTGGTGTTCTGCTCTTTGAGAGCTTCAGCTTTCATCTTAACAATATCTTGAGACCAAAATAATTGTTCCGGGGTAGTTTGTTACTGTGGTGTGAAGGTCCTAAAAAATTCTCTTTCAAGTAATTAGGCGGTGTGATATTGACCATATTATCCACACACTCATTACTTTCATTTTTATCATGCATTTTTCTTCCTAGAATTTTCCAGATTGTTCTATGGATCTCCTCACATTTAGTGGGTTGTCACGGTACTAACTGCGGTGCATGATTGGGTGTGACAATTACATGACCACTATACAGGGCAGCTAACTTGCCTTGCAATGATGTATAACATAGGGGATCTTGTAGCCAATGGCTACCTTATACACTTCATGCATAATAAGACCTAAGTTTTACACATCCATGTGAATTGTTTTAATAGACTGGCCCTGTTTGAATAGTTTATCCATCACTATCTTTTAAGCCTTTAAGCCAAAAATTCTTCAAGGATTTGTATTCTTTCTGAGGTAAAATTCCCTTTTTCAAGATGTAATCTTCTCTACCATTAGCCCCCCCTTGTTATGTTGGAAGTGGTAAGAGGCAAGTTGCAATTTTACAGAATGAAGTTCCATTTATAAATTCCTCTTCTTAAATTTACGGTCACAAATAACTATTCTTAGTTGCTCATCAATCTTTTGTTTCCGATCGATTAATTCAAACATAGGGGGGGGGGGGGGGGGGGGGGGGGGGGGGGGGGGTGGGGGGGGGGGGGGGGGGGGGGGGGGGGGGGGGGGGGGGGGGGCCGTCCTTTCATACAATCACTTGTCTTATATGTTGGCAAGTTCAGCATTTAACAAATTATAAGCTACTGTATTCTTGTGTATTGGGAGACAGATAGGACATCAGATTCATGCACATCATTATCTATCATCACATATGCATCATTTGGAACCATAGATGCATTATTTTGTACAACCGGCACAACGTTGTCCTTTACATACTGATCATAAGGAGTCATATTACTATCACTCGTATAATCGGCATGTGAGTCAACAACGTGGTTTGGTTGTACATCGTCGTGCATCTCGTGTTCTTCATGATGATCACAAATAGCATCTTGATAGTGATCATGGTCATGTACCTCAGATAAGACGTCTGAATCATAAGACGGACCGGCTTCATCACAAACTGGATCTGCGGATGATAGATTAGCCATGAACATAGTTTGTGCCGTAGGAGCCTCATCAACATCAGAATCATACGCATCACAGTCATCAGCTTGAAACACATTATCCACATTGAGAGCTAAGTCCTGAACCGGTTGCTCATCCACATCTTCATCAATAGCATTGTCCTGTCCACCAGCTAGGAACAATAACTGCTCTTCATCCAAGACTACCCCATTCTCTTGAGCTTGCATCAGCAACATCTTGTCTTTGAAGTATTCGGAGTTCTGTGGACGCTTGGGTTGAGTGCAGTTCCTTGCTATGTGGCCTACCCCGTTGCAGTTGTAGCACTTAACCTGCCTAGCTTGACCTGGATTAGCATTCCCCACTCTGTTCTGTGCTCCCCCATAACCAGCTGCACCTGCACCCCGTGCATTATTACCCTGTCCTCTGTTCTGTCGACCCTGAACATTCTGAACAACAACCCTGCCGTCTTGTACTGTAGCTTGATTCCTTGGGTTTGATGAAGTTCTGAGTTGATTGTTTGTTTGAGGAAGGAAGGTTTTGTATGACTGGGTGAGTAAGGCAAGTGTGTTGGTTAGGTTCTCGATTAGGTTGTCAGTTGGAGAAAGTCCCAAATCAGATTGTGAGGTGTCAGCAGAGTGTGGTTGATGATATGTGGTCGGTGGAATTGTTGATGATTGTGAATGATAATGTTGAGGTGAAACATTGGACATCAAGGCAAGAGGATCAACTGTCTGTTGTGTGAGACGTTCCAACATCATCTTATTCTCGTTGGCATGTGCCTCGTGTTGCTTCAAATAAGCATATAGTTGATCAAAGTTTGAATCCTTTAAGCCTTTGTTAAGTTTCACAGCTGTAACAAATCTACCCCATTCAGGCAACATGTTATTCACAAACTTTGAGTTCAACTGTATTTTTGACATTGTCATCTTGATGTTCCGCATGTCATTAATGAGCTTGGCAAACCTGACATAGTAGTCGTGAATGGTTTCGCCTTTGTTCTGACGAAAGTGTTCAAAGTCATCATACAGTTGTGATTCACGGTCTTCCTTTGTTAATTCCGATCCTTCCAAAAGCATCTTCACATTGTCCCATATGTCCTTTGCATCAGTGTAATGATTAATAAGTGAATAGATATCTTTTGGTAAACCTTGAAGTATGATGTTTGTTGCCCGAATGTCTGCATTGTACCTATCCTTCTCATCCTGTGACAGATCCGAATAGACTCGAGGTCGTTCAGGACCTAGATGGAGAGAACCTTCAGTTCCTTCAGCAACAATTACTCGCGTGGTCCCCATCTGAAAAGGTCCTTCATCAATTGACTTTAAAATGTTTACCCCATTCTCCTTACCCCGACAGTACAATCGAATACGTTGTTGCCATGATGCAAAGTCAGTCTTATCAAGCATAGGTGGTCGGGTATCGGAACCGGCACATTGGATGTCCTCTGAAAGATTAGCCATAGTGATTACTTGTGATATGATTAAGTTGATCGATCAATGATTAGTGATTGTATGTTAAAAGTGATGATTGTTTGTTGGATTAGGTGATATGTTGTATGATTGAGATTTGGCTTGGTTGAAATAAGTTAACTTAATGACGATAATGAAACTTAGGCAAAACGTAGTGAAGTCTAGTCAAAACGCAGTGTAGTTTCCATCAAAACGCAACCTAGTCTTGTCAAAACGCAATGAAGAAAATGAGCCAAAACGCAGCCTGAGATTTGATCAAAACGCAACCTTGAGATTTGGTCAAAACGCAACCAAATAAAAAATTGGGCAGAGTATCCCTTAGTCAAAACGCAACACTTGTCTTCAAAACGCAACCTGCAGTCAAAACGCAATGAACCAAAACGCAATTTCCAGGTCAAAACGCAACGACCAAAACGCAACCTCTAATAAGACAAAACGCAGTACTGTTGTACTATACAAAACGACAAAACGCAGTGTACTTTCTTCTGACAAAACGCAGTACTGTTCACCAAAACGCAACGAAGAATGTCTCAGAAAGGTCAAAACGCAATGAAGAATATACGAACTTTTTCACCTAAAAACACCTAAAAATCACCCTTTTGAACGTTTTTACTTGGTTTCTTTTGCACAACTTGGTCCTAGAAGGTTATAACAACTATAAAAACACTTACTTTAACATCACAAACGTGAGAATCAAAGAGTGTCAAAAATAAGACCATAAACCTTCAAAAACCAAACTTTTGATCTAAACTAACCAAGGAAACGCACACACAATCTAGCTAATCATCCCATGGGCTCTGATACCAATTGTAGTATATTGGATATCATAACACAAGCATGGATGATTGGGTTGGCTAATTATCTAGAGAGAGAAAGTGAGGTTTCTAGTGAGAGAAAATGCAATAGCATGAAATGTGATAAAAAGAACAACCAACCCCTTCCCATGGTTGGAAAAGGGTTTATATACAAGCGTTTGTAAGCTTTATGGGCTTGGGTATGGGCTTACACTTGGGTAAAAGACCCGACCCAATACCGAGAGCCATACACTTACTTTCTAACTACGAGCTATGCTATGCTAAACGATACACGAGGGTAACCGAGTCTTTTTCATAATCCTAACAGACCCCATACTTAGACATTACTTTAGCAAATTTGTCATTACAGAAATGGGTCCCACGATCACTTATAATAGCTCTTGGTGTACCGAAATGGGCAAAAAGAGATTTCAAAAACTTTACTACAACTCTAGCATCATTTGTGGGGAGCGCCTTGGCTTCGACCCATTTGGATAAATAATCAACTGCTACGAGTATGTACTTATTTCCTCTTGATGATGGAAATGGTCCCATAAAGTCTATGCCCCAGACATCAAAGATTTCACACATTTGGATGGAATTTTGTGTCATCTCATCTCGTTGTGAAATTTTTCCCTAACGCTGGCACGAGTCACAGTTTTTAACTAACTCATGGGCATCTTTGTAGATTGTGGGCCAATAGAAACCGGAGTCAAAAACCTTTTTGGCGGTGTAGTTGGCACCGTAATGTCCCCCGATGGGTCCACTATGGCAAGCTTTAAGAATGTCGACAGCTTCTTGGCCTAAAACACATCGCCGGATCACTTGATCCGCACAGGTTTTGAATAGAAAAGGGTCGTCCCAAAAATAGTGTTTGACATCTATGAAAAAATTATTTTTCTGTTGAGTTGACATTCCTTTGACAATGAAATTCCCTGTGTGGTAATTTGCATAATCGGCAAACTATGGGGTACCCGGGTCACCACGAGAAGTCACCATATTAAGTGTCTCGAGAGGAAAATTTTCGTTAATTTCCTTTGGATCGAGAACATTTTCATACGGGTTTTCTAATCGGGAAAGATGATCGTCCGCGTAGTTCTCAGCTCCCTTCGTATCAATTACTTTAAAATCGAATTCTTGAAGAAGAAGAACCCATCGTAGCAATCATGCTTTGGCGTCTTCCTTATTAAAAAGGTACTTAAGGGCAGAATGATCCGTATACACTATGCTTTTATTCATGATGAGGTATGACCGGAATTTTTCGAAAGCGTACACCATAGCTAACATTTCCTTTTCCGTTGTAGTGTAGTTTGATTCCGCCTCGGTCATTGTTTTGCTTGCATAATGTATAGGCCTAAAGTGTTTCTCAATTCGTTGCCCCAGAACCGCTCCTATGACATAGTCGCTAGCATCGCACATAAGCTCAAAGGGCTGGTCCCAATTAGGGGCAATCAGAATTGAAGCTTCGGTTAATTTCTTCTTTAAGGTCTGAAAAGCTTGAATGCATTCCTCGGAGAAAATGAAAGGAGCGTTTTTCTCAAGGAGATGTGTCATGGGTCAAGAAATTTTTGAAAAGTCCTTGATAAATCTACGGTAAAAACCTGCATGTTCGAGAAAACTCCTAATACCCTTGACGGTAGTTGGGTGAGTTAATTTAGCAATGACATCTATTTTGGCTTTGTCGACTTCAATTCCTTTCTTTGAAATTTTATGTTCAAGTACAATGCCTTCTTTCACCATAAAATGGCTTTTTTCCCAATTTAGAGCCAAATTAGTGTCTTCACACCGTTTAAGCATCTTTTCTAAATTGGAAAGGCACGTAGAGAAAGAATTTTCGAAAACTAAAAAGTCATCCATGAAAACTTCCATTGTCTTTTCAATCATATCATGGAAGATAGCCATCATACACCTCTGGAACGTGCCTGGTGCATTGCATAAGCCGAAAGGCATGCGGCGGTAAGCAAACGTTCCATATGGGCAGGTAAATGTGGTCTTCAAAGTAACTCGAGAAACCATCGAGGAAACAATAGTACTCATTTCCTGCGAGTCTCTTGAGCATTTGATCCATAAACGGCAAAGGCAAGTGGTCTTTCCGGGTGGCTTCGTTCAACTTACGATAATCAATACATACTCTCCATCACGTTACAAGTCTAGTCGGTACTAATTCGTTTTCATCATTGGTAACTATAGTCATCCCTCCTTTCTTCGGCACACAGTGCACTGGGCTTACCCAAGGAC
>BQNB010024322.1:39430-60852 GCA_026074375.1 Tanacetum coccineum
TTAGGCAAGAGCATATCGTCAAGCAACCTACGAACATCTTTTACACGAAAACACCCGTCACCATTAAGGTCCCAGAACCTTTAAATGATTGATAATTTATGCGACTAAGTTAAAGATAAATCTATTTAATCGCCAGCTCATAATAAATCTAATTACAAGACCAAGTTATTCCATCTCTTGGCTAATAGATCCTCGATCAAAATACACAATCTGAAGTGACTTTATTTCTGAAGCAAGGTTTCTATGACTTTTATCGAAAGTGTTCAATGGTTTCTCATTTTTATTAAATTGCAAAATTTGATAAACTCGACTATGAGTTATGCATAGGTTGAATGAGAATTTGCAAAATAAAATTATCATGATTGCTAACTTTGAAAATTCCCACTTAACCTATGCGGTGCTTATAGTCAAGTTTGTCAAAATTTACAGATTAATAAAAACAAGAAATCATTAATCACTTTCGATAAAAGTCGTAGAAATCTTGCTTGAGAAACAATGTCACTTTCGATAATAGTCGTAGAAATCTCGCTTGAGAAACATTGTGTATTTTGATTAAAGATATCAAAACAAGATGATCTAAAAGATAAAATAATTTAGTCTTTTAATCAAATTTATTATGAAAGTGTTGATTAAATAGACACATCTCTAAGTGAGTCGTATGAGTTGTCAATTATTTATAAAAAAGAATTTAAATAATTAGCTAAGGTAAACTGTCGATACGTCAAAAAGTAAAACTTTTCTTGTCGGGATACTCCCTCCGGTCCCTGTATTTTTCCCGAAACAAAACTAAACGGAGCTTATGAAGCTGTAAGGGTCGCCACCGTTTCACCACTTTGTAATCCGAACATTCAATCTTGTAAGTGACTTTGTGTTTATATCTATCTAATTTGTATCTTTCACTTGTTTAGGGTTTATCTTTTACTTCAATTTCCAAACCCATATCAAACCCCTTAATTACATTTAAATTCTAAATTAATCACCTTTTTTTTAAAAGCCTATTTAGGGTTCTGTCAAATTTATATAAACCATTTTTATTGAATTAGTATAACCTAACATTAGCTTATTTTTGGGCCTTCTGGAAAAAAAAAACCATTTTATTTTATATTTACTTTGGAATCTGTTTTGTCTTTCTATGATTCTGGGGGGGTTGTCCGTTGGAATTTAGTTTCGATAACCCGTACAAATGTTTTCGGGTATTTGCATTTATACTAATTAGATGACCTTAACTTATGTTTTAGTAACATCATCGTAGTTTTGGTTTTTTATTGCTTATTAGAGTTGGTGATTAGGATGAGTTTCAATTAGCTTAGTAGAGTTTTAGATAGATTTAGAAGATGTGAATGAGAATGATGGAATGGGTTTTATTCATAACAATAATGTTAGTTTGATTGGTATTGATTTACAAGATGTGAATGAAACCTAATACATGTGTTTTGAAGATTGATTTATTGTCTATCTCCACAATACCCGTTTTATTTTTTGTCTATCTCCACAATACTACTCTGAACCAATGGTAGGGTTTTAGGCATAGGTCATATGATTTAGGGTAAAGTAGATACTCGATAGTGTAGGGTTTATCTGCTTAGCGCGTATGGCTTAGGGGTTAGATGGCTTATGGTTTTGAGGCATATGGTGTTGAGCCCTTTTTTCCTGCTGTATGTTTGCTTATTCCATGAAAGCATTAACATTTTCAGATTTTGGTTTTAGATCTTTTTATAGTTTTGTAATCTATAAAAACTTGGGTATATACAGTATATATATTTTTAATGGTATTGGGTTTTATAATTGGTGTCTCAGATTGCGTTACTTATTGAATCATTGGACCGTACTGCAACCATAGAAAATGATAACTACAATCTTGTGCTTTCTTGATTAGTACACTGCAGCAGGATATTTTGTACCTTCAGTTGCATAGTACTACGTAAGTATTTGACTATTTGCACATATTTATGGGAACCTTCTTTCTTTGAACTCTGATCTGTCAGAACATAACCTTGGAACCAAAATTGTCAAAACCTTTCATTATAGAGGCACGTTGTCTGCAATTTCCATTTATGTCGTTTGTTTTGTTCTTGTGTTGTTATAAACAAACTGGAAATGCAGGTTTAGAATAAATTGCCAATCCGTGCGTCTTGCAAGAAGTTTCTTATCGCAAATTGATCATCTAAGAAATGGCCACTCAAGAGAATGCGAAGCATATCGAGGACTGCTCTGTTGCAAAGTAAGTCCTTTTAGTCTTCTACTCTGGTAAATGAAAGAAAATGTAATTTACTACACGTCTTTTCTGAAGACAGCTTAGGGTGTGTTTAGTTGGGGAAAAATATCTCATTTTTCCAGGAAATTTTTCATTTGAAAATGGAAAAACTAAAAACTTTTTTAGTTGCACTTTTTTCCAATATTTTTCAAAAAACAAAAAATTCTCATTTTCTAAATTTATATGGAAAAATAGAAAACCACAATTTACTGTTCTCCATTTCTTTTTTTCCCTAACAAAATAAAACGTAAATATGACTCAAACCAAATAAAACGTGAGTACCAATATTCTAACCCTATCTAGAGGTGGCAAATGAGTCGGATTGGGTCATGGGTCAAACAGGTCATGTTTAAAAAATGGGTCTAACGGGTCATGGGTCAAACGGTTTGGGTTAGGTTGACCCACTAAAATATGGTGTTTTCATACATTTTTGAATGTTTTATACGTTTCGTCAGTCTTTTTACGTTTCGTCGGTTTTTTCCGTTTTTTACGTTTTCGTCCGATTCCTTACGTTTTCATCCTTTTTTTACGTTTTCGTCCGGTTTCTTACGTTTTCGTCCGATTTCTTACGTTTTCGTCCGATTTCTTACGTTTTTGTCCGTTTTTTACGTTTTCGTCCGACTTCTAACGTTTTCGTCCAATTTCTTACGTTTTCGTCCCTTTTTTCCGTTTTCGTTTGTTTTTTTACGTTTTCGTCATTTTTTTTACGTTTTCGTCCGTTTTTTTACGTTTTCGTCAAATTTCTTACTTTTTCGTCTGTTTTTTTACGTTTTCGTCAGATTTCTTACGTTTTCGCCCGTTTTCTTACGTTTTCATCCGATTTCTTACGTTTTCGTCCGTTTTCTTACGTTTCCCTCCGTTTTTTAAGTTTTCGTCGGATTTCTTACGTTTCCGTCCCCTTTTTTACGTTTTCGTCCGTTTTTTTACGTTTTCGTCTGACTTGTTTTTATTTTAACTCTTTCGTCCGTTTTTTTTACGTTTTCCGTCAATTTTCATACGTTTTTGGCTTTCTTTCCATTTTCCTCTCCCACCGTTTCCTTTGACGTTTCCCGCCCGTTTTCTTACGTTTTCGTCAAGATTTCTTACGTTTTCGTCTGTTTTTTTACGTTTTCGTCCGATTTCTTACTTTTTCGTCCGATTTCTAATTTTTTCGTCCATTTTTTTACTTTTTCGTCTCATTTCTTACGTTTCCGTTTTCTTTCGTTTTGGACGTTTTTTTTTTATTTTTTTGACCCCTTTCTTGTTTTCTTACGTTTTATACGTATTTATTCGTTTAAAAAACAGATAAAAACGTAAGAAACAGGCGGAAACGTAAGAAAACAGACGAAAACGGACGTAAATGTAAAAAAAAAATGGACAAAAAAAACGAAAAATCTGAAGAAACATGTAAAAACCGGACGGAAAACGAAAAAAAAAAAAAAAAAAAAAAACGGAGGAAAACGTAAAAACGGACAAAAACGTAAGAAATTTGACGAAAACCTTAGAAATCGGACGAAAACGTAAGAAATATGATGAAAACGTAAAAAACGGACGAAAACGTAAGAAAACAGACGAAAACGTAAGAAATTGGACGAAAACGTAAAAAACGGACGAAAACGTAAGAAATCTGACGAAAACGTAAGAAATCGGGCAAAAACGTATGAATTATGACGAAAACGTAAAAAAACGTAAGAAATCGGGCGAAAACGTAAGAAATCTGACGAAAACGTAAAATAACAGACGAAAACCTAAGAAATCGGGCGAAAACGTAAGAAATCAGACGAAAACGTAAAATAACAAACGAAAACGTAAAATAACAAACGAAAACGTAAGAAATCGGTCGAAAACGTAAAAAAACAGACGAAAACGTAAGAAATCGGACGAAAACGTAAAAAACGGGCGAAAACGTAAAAAACGGACAAAAAGTTGGATAAAAACGCAAAAAAACAGACGAAAACGTAAGAAATTTGACGAAAACCTAATGTTAATTGAGATTTATATATGTTCGGTAATGTTAATTTCGAGTATACTACAAATTAAATATATGCTTATGATTCGGTAATGTTAATTTCGAGTATATTGCAAATTAAATATATGCTTATGATTGTAGTTAGTTTTTATTAATTTCATTTGTATTTTATTTTTTATTGTTTTTATAATCGTATACAAAGAGCTAATATGAAAAAAAATTAAAATGAGTGAAAATAGATTCATCTAAACATCTTTTCACTTTTTAAAAAGAAAAATACAACTCCCATCTAAACAGGTTTTCAAAATTTTCAACTCTTCTCTAGAGAAGAAAAACCACCCCCTTCTCTAGGAATTTAGAAACAGAAAAACATGAAATTTTTTCCACAGCTAAACACCACCTTAGATTTTGCTCAACTATGAGGCATATGTTGAACGTGTACGTATATTGTTTGCACTAATTTCGACTTGTTAAAAAAATACTATGATTTGGGTGTGGTAGACTAAAATTTTAAACATCTATAACCATGCCAAAAAATAAACACCAACAAATATTTTTACGTGAAATAGGAAGTTCTTAACTCGTTTGTCGACTCGACTCGTCAGAGACATGATATAAATGAGGACATTAATAAGTAGTAATGCATCTTGGAAATCCTATTTCTTAAAAGTAAATAGTTAAAGTTTAGAATTTAGAAGTCCCAAGTAAATGAAGATTAAGTTGAAATCTGGGATTAGGCGTGGGTAAGTGGGCGACTTACAATATTTTAAGAGCTTAACTCCCTAGTAAAGCCATTAACCCTGCGAGCATTTCTTTACATACAACCGCCTCTTTGGTTTCTTTATGATAGCTCTTAAAAGGACGAGATCATCGTTTAAAGTTTTTGTCAACAAGACAAGCAAAGCAGGGGGTGTGTGTTGATGGTAATTGGTGAACAACAAACGCAATTGCTTGATTTAGAAAAAATTTAGTCATTTATCTTCCTGTTTTCTCCATATCATGAAACTAAACTAAAAGTATGCATGATTTATGACTTATAAGAGTCACGTGTTGATCCGACTCAAGAGTCGATAAATGACTCGTAAGAGTCAAGTTCATTTAAGAGTCGATGATCGACTCACCTCGTTTGAAGGGTGACTGACTCGACTATGGACTCGTAAAGAGATTGACAACTTCTTAACAATGAATAATTCATAAACTTGTTGATCAAAGTCAAAAGATTACTAAATATACAAATAAGCAAAATTAGAGCATGTTTGTGTAATAATCTTATCAGTTTTTTGCATATTTGTAGCGCTTTGGGCACATGGGTCTTCTCTGTAGCAGGTGCTCTAGTTGATAAATCCCGTATGAAATAACGAGAAAGTCACTATGCACCACTTGTGGTTCGTCGGACTACAGGTACTATGGTTGTAATTCATTTTAGAATTAGTGCCATCAGAGAGAGAACACGCGGAACGCCAAATGAAAATTCTGGAAGAACAAAATTCTGTTTCTGTTGTTACTTCTGATGAGGCAATCTGAGCCTCAGTTTAAGTTGTTGATCTTTCACTCCAAAACTTTGTTTTGAGACTTAGAGATATTATGAGCCAATAAACTACCTGTTCTCCGCTGTGTGATATTTTTCGCATGCTATATTTCTGCCCTTTTGAGTGTAAATGACAATTAAGCTTGAGCTAACACGATGGTGTCAGGAGGACCCCAAGTTTGATATATAATCTGCTTACAGCGTAATGCATAGTGTAACTTCAAATGTGGTTTGTAATGAGATTTGACTACTATTCATCACATCAAATTTAGTTATACTCAATCCCCGTTTAATACGATGTCGTTTTAAGACGCGTTTATTTGTTTTAAACTTCGATGTTGTAGTATTATTGGGGATGATATTGCTAATTTTACTCAGGGATACTGGAGTGATTATGTAGATCTAATAAACAAACAAAACCAGTATGATAAATATGGATATGTTGTCACCTTTTGTTTGGTTGTTTCATCAACTATCTACCGACAAGACTAATCAGATCAGGCACTCGAACGATGTTTTGTTGGACGAAAGGATCAAATTTTGAGTTGTTATTCACCGGAGGGGAACGCATAAGATTTGATGTCTTCAGTTCTTCAAGAGCT
The DNA here is from genome assembly GCA_026074375.1 of Tanacetum coccineum. Classification (NCBI taxonomy): domain Eukaryota; kingdom Viridiplantae; phylum Streptophyta; class Magnoliopsida; order Asterales; family Asteraceae; genus Tanacetum; species Tanacetum coccineum. Next base: position 45,763 of record BQNB010024322.1, read on the forward strand.
TCCCAATAACTGCTAACCAGTCTTTAAACTATTGATGTCATCAGTTTTCTTCAATGTGTGATTCTCCGCAACTACTATCATTTATCCGCTTCTTTTCTAGTATTTATTTGTAGCTTTGCTTTATGAAATGAATCAGAGAAGAAAATATGTTTAAAGTAGTCTTGTTCCTTTCTTAATTTCTTGGAGAGTTGCTAACTCAAATAGCTATCTATCTTAGGAGATTGACCTCCTCTAATTGGTCTCTATCATTTGGTGCTTTCATTCATCTTACTCATGCCTCCATCTGAAGCCGCCATGGCAAAGTTGGCTGAAACCTTGGCCAAGTATTATCCCGAACATGTATGCAAGTTATTTATCCCGATACCATTCGTTATACTACACATCCAACATCCAAAACCATAAAATCCACCAAACCTTCGACGAATCCTGTTAAATTAGCTGATATCTGGCTACGTGATGGAAAACAAAGAGGTTGGCTGTTATAGACCTGGAGGCGATAGCGTTTTGTCGCGGGCAGTGTCCATCGTGCTTCACTGTTTGTCGAAGCGAGGTAGTCATGTGTGTTTATAATCTTGATTTATTCTACAGAGTAAATTAATCATCAAGACGAATTGAGTAATGGATATTAAAATTTATATCTAAACTATGAATCATACAAATTTTTATTTCACATAGAAATGGGAAATACGTGATCTCTAAATGCTGTTTTAAAATTTCTTTAAATGCTGTTTTTGTTCAATCCTGATCAATTAACTTAGCTCATACGATAAATCAGATCAAGGCACTTGAAGGATGTTTTTGTTGAACGAAAAGGGTGCGAATTCTAATGGCATGTTAATTCATAGGAGAAAACAAATGTCGATAAGATCAGATTTCTTGCTTCTTCAAGCAGCTTCCCCAATTCATTGCCATATATTCCACAGTCTTTAACTTATTTGTTGTCATGTTTTTTTATTTAATGCGTGATTATCCTACTATCTATAATCCGTTTCTCTATTCTTTTGTAAATTGATCTCGATTTTCTGAAACTAACTACTATATAATATCTCGAGTTCCTCTTAATGCTTTCCTTCACAGCAACATTGTCCTCCTATTCGGGCAGTGACGAGGCATTACCAAATCCAATATACCTACAAAAGTACCTATAAAAAACCGATAGTTCTTTCATTTTGAATTTTGCTTTATGAAGAAATCGACACAAATGCAATTTTAAGCCTCATCACCATATTCCTGCCAGAGTATATCCTTTCAATAACCGTTCCAATTCCATTGCAAATTCGACCATAGATATCAAAAACCTCGATCACAATACAGTCCATGGCTTCAAGAACAAGCATGTTGACTGGTTGACTCGACTTCAGCTCTATCTCGAGCTAATAATTTCGGGTTATCGTGACAAATGCCATTGGTAGCTTTTGTAACCAAATAAAATCTTGTATCACAAGCTTCTGTTTCTGTTCCTCATTCGTTTCATCATGTGACAAAGTCTCCCTTCGTTTTGTTTGTTCTCGTGAATGAAGAAATATAAAGGATGATTTCTCGTCCAAAAAGGCATAATAAGCACGGATAAAATTGTTCAAACCCAATATTTTTCCGTGCTTAGTATGCTTATCTTTGAGATTAATTAGATCAAATGGTAACCTTCCAATCTCTTGAATCCCTGGGAATCCTTTAAAAACAAAAAACTCCATGCAATAGCCATGTAGTCCCTTTTTAAGGCTCAACTTAACCTAGTTGCAGGTCTTCTTCATTCTTGCGGAAAGAGACATGAATCCCACAACACATGATGTTTAAAGAGTCATCAGATATTTTCACCCATGCAAATACGCGTTGTATACTATGGTGACTAAACGGCGAGATTCATCAATGGGTTGGTGGCCTTTATCACCGTTGGTATCTTTTATTTGTATTCCACGGAGCCCTGACGAGAGAAGTAAAGACTCGCTTCGGAGAAATACTTTTCTGATCTTTTAGAGACTACGGATGACACTCTCTCCATAGTTTAATCTTGTTGTTTTAGTTTTGTTAAATCTGAATTTAACTTGCTTATGAATAGATTATTAATTAGTGACATCTTTTCATGGAAAGATATGGAGCCTTGAATCATAGAGTGACCCCCGGCCACAAATAAGTCAACTCATTAGGAAAATTTTTATATTTTTTTGCATTGTGTTGTCATGGTCTGATCCTGTTAAAATGACTTGATCTGAGACAAACTTGCTTGCTAATCCAGCATATCAGTCATGCCTTGTGTTTTGGGTTAGAACATTTAGTCTTAGAATGTAGAAAATTGCAATCTACTTCAGATTTATTATCATGTTCAAATTAGACTAAATAACATTTACCTGTTAGATTCAATACAGCCTTAATCCATATACTTTTTTGCTGATTATTTTTCTCTTTTGCAACGTGTCTTAGGATTTAAACCTCAGCTCAGGTAATAAGCCTTTGTTTGAGCGGACCTTTTGGTCACGAGTTGTGATTGAACGCATAGCATATTACATCAAAGTGTTTTTAACAGTTAACTAAAATAACGTTTACGATCAAAGAATGATACCATTAAATAAGTGACTTGATACTCTTAAATACTCGTATTATCCTTACAAGTCCTATAGTACAATGAAATGAATAAGAAAACAAATATATTGGTACACAATAAGAGAAACCAGTGGTTTAAACTCGTTTGAATTATTACATTCGTTAAGACAAGACGTTGAACTCCTACTTATAGTCTTAAACTCATTAAGTTTTCATATATGTTCAGATAAGTGTTGCTTACTGACAAATGACGAAAATATAAGTCATGAATGCAGTTGAGAATTGGCTTGGATTGACGACACTACAAGAAAAAGGGGCTTTAGTGACAAAAATTGAGTGACGACTTTCTTTTTTGGTCACAATTCAGTGACGATATAATTTATGGTCACTATTTTTTGTCACTGGTCAAAAGTCGGTGACAAAACTTATAAGTGGTCACTATGTAGTCACTAAATTACAATCTAGGTATTTTTGATCTAGAACAATGACTTGCATATTCGTATATTTACGTATATATTACTAAAACTTGCATATTCGTATATTTACGTATATATTACTAAAACTTGCATATTCGTATATTTACTTAAAAATCGTAAATACTACCATACGATACACATAAAAAACATGCATTAAGAAGAAATATGTTAAGTTGTAAATATTTAACTTTGTTTGGGCAATTCTCCCCTTAACATATATAGAGAGAAAAAAATATTTTAATATCAAACATAAACAGTAAATATATTACTTTTCATTAATATATAAAAGTGCAAAAAAAATATATCAAACTTGTAAAAAAAATTGTGCAAAAAATAACTTGGGAAAAAAAGCCATATTTTTTTTAACTTTTAACACTCGCCTAAATAACTTGAATAAATAACCCATCTAAAAAATATCCGACCCATCTCATTGTTTCAAAACCATAAACCATTCATAAAAGAAAAAGATCAGATCCATCACAAACTCTCATCTAATCGCTCTGATCTAAAACACACATCAATCCACCATGTAAATTCGTTAAACTCTCATCTAATCGCTCGGTTCAATAAACTCTCATCTAATCGCTCGGTTGAAATCGGATTACGGATCGCTCGGTTGGGTTACGGATTTCATCTAACTTCTCTGCTTGTTATGCTCATAAATTAGATATTGTTATGATTAACTGTTGTAATAGTGTTAGGATTTGCTTATTTTGTAAATTAGATAGTATAGCGAGATGTTACTTTTGCGTTGTAGCAGTATGTAATAGTGTTAGGATTTGCTTATTTTGTAAAAAGTCATTTAACTAAAGTGGCTTTAAACTTTGCACTTTAGGTAATAGTGTTAGGATTTGCTTATTTTGTAAATAGTGAGGTAAAGCTTGCAAAAATAATAGTGATGAGTTTATTTGAATTGGTGAATTTAGGTTCGAGAAGTTAGTTAAATTTGTGATAAGTTGATTCGAATCGGTGAATTTAGGTTTGAGAAGTTAGTTAAATTTGTGATAAGTTGATTCGAATTAGTGAATTTAGGTTCGAGAAGTTACTTAAATACGTGATGAGTTGATTCGAATATGTTTGTTATATGCATATCTAATGAGTCATATTTAAGTGGAATGTGTTGATTTCCGTAGATGCTTTTAAATTGTTAAGATGCTACTTAAATATTTTTATGAGTCATATTTAACTGAGACTTACATGAGTGATGATGAAGACGAATAAGAAAATATTGGTTCAACTTCACATGGTATGCTATTATTATTATTAGACTGGGTATCTTTTTTTGTTCTTTTGCTTTCTGAGTATCTCATACCTGATATTCATGTTGCATCTAGGCACAACAGTTACTCGGAAAGAAACCAGAGCTTTAGGCGAAACTAGAAAGAGTCAATTAAACAAGGGAAGTTTAGTATTTGAAGTAGATGAATCTTTTGGACGCATAATTGGAAAAAACAGTCAAGGGTTTATCACTAAAGGCGGATGTGTGATGCGTAAGTACGCGAAGTTAGATGGAACAACTTGGAAAAAGCAACCGGATCTATTAAAGATTGATATAATCTCTAAAACCACGGTAAGTTTGAACTTTCCCGTCATTTTTGTAATATAATTTCCCTTATTTTTATGCTTTTAAGCTAGGTGCAGTCATTATTTTCATATTTGTTATTATTTTTTCTTTCTACAAGAGCATTTATTTATAAATATAACTTAGTCTTCATTATTGTTGTTTGATGTTTCTGTACAAGGTGACGCTTGACATTTGTTTGCCATTTATTGCATTAACGTAGCTGTAAGTCTTATAACACGGCCCATACACAACTTCACTATAATACGCTTGACGTGTATGGGCCGTGTTATAAGACTTACAGCTACGTTAATGCAATAAATGGCAAACAAACGTCAAGCGTCACCTTGTACAGAAACATCAGACAACAATAATGAAGACTAAGTTATATTTATAAATAAATGCTCTTGTAGAAAGAAAAAATAATAACAAATCTGAAAATAATGACTGCACCTAGCTTCAAAACCATAAAAATAACGGAAATTATATAACAAAAATGACGGGAAAGTTCAAACTTACCGTGGTTTTAGAGATTATATCAGTCTTCAATAGATCCGGTTGCTTTTTCCAAGTTGTTCCATCTAACTTTGCGTACTTACGCATCACACATCCGCCTTTAGTGATAAACCCTTGTCTTGCTACTGCTTGGCTTGCTACTCAGCTTCTTTTGATGCTCATACCTTGTAAACACTCCTTTTCCAAGCCTACCCATCTCCATCTGAAACAATAACAGTTTGATTGGTTAAAATTACGATAAAAAAGTCGACTTTAAATGTTAGCTTTATTAGGAATATACCGTCTTTGATTGGTTAAATTTCACCTGGGAAGAATCAAATCTCTGCAAATAAAAAAAATACATGTTCCTTCAACAACAAAACCATAATTGCAGAAATAATTAAGATTCCAATTACACATGAACTCAGAGTACTTCCCATCAGACACAATAATATAAAAACTCGACCTAAAGTTGGCAGGCATATACATATATACTGTTGATTATTACACCTGTAAATACAAATCAAAAAGTGAAATATATGTTGATTCTAAACTTGTAAGACCATAATTTTGACATCACTGGACAAAACTTAGCGGTGCTCAGCTATAACATTCCTCTTGTCAGTTACCTATCATTTTTTATTATAACTTTTACATGCTAATGTTTCTTCCTAATCATCACAATTTCGGTTCAAACTTTCAAATCTCACCTTCGTTTTCCCTGACATGTGCTTCTGCTTTTTATGACTTGGGTTTTCCACTCCCTGATATTGTCTTTTCCCTGACACTTGTTTCAGTTTTTTATGACTTGGGTTCTCCATTCCCTGATACAAAATTCCAAGGTAGAAAATTACACATGACAATACTAAATGAAATCAACAAACATTATTCGTCATGTATGTTGTGTAAGAGTAAAAATTAGGCAAAACTGAATTACCAAAAGTATAGAATCCTAATCGTTTATCTTTAAATTCTGCTCAAAAAACCTGAAATTAACAGAATTAAACAGTAATTAGTTGAAGTTAGTGATAATCCATTAAATTGTAATAAGTAGTTTCAATAAACAAAATATAACTGAAAAAAGTTACCTTTTATTATTACTGTTTAATTATTAAAATCTTAACATACGAGAATGTCTAAAAAACGAGAAGGAAAAGAAGTTTCAGAAATTGAACAATACAAAATGGCACATTACTCAAAAAAGTTAAAAGGAATGATCAATGAGGAGGCCGATACCATTTGGGTAATTTTAATTCTACATGTCTAGTTTGCATAAATATTAAAGTTATAAATCATATGTGGTAGAACTTATAAGATATTTAATGATGCAGAATGATTTACAAGCTGAGGAAGCCACTTCATCATGCACATCGGCAGAGATATGTTTGAAAAAGCTTGGTCATCTTCCTGGACACATAAAAGGACGTTCTGCATCTACTAAGCAAATCTTGGAAACTGTAAACTTAAGATCAGAGTTAAAGGCCTTGAAGGAGGAGAATAAAGCTACTAACGAGAAAGTGGATTACTTGTTAGAAGAGATGAAAAAGATGGCTCAATTGCTACAACAGTTTCAAACACGTGTAAGTTCTTATTTTATATTAAAGTCATTTTATATTAGGTACTTATGTGATTGTCCTTGCTGTGTTTTAAGTTGGAACCGAACTGCCATATTTTAGTGAATAGTTTGTCAACCTGGAGGTTTACAATATACATCTCGATAAGCCTGTTTTAGATTAGCTTTGTTTAGCACATTTGGCATCTAAAAGGAGTTTCTGAAATGCTTTTAAGTAACACTCAGTTACGTTATTTTTGGATGACTTGGCATAGAAGGTCTTTTCACAAGTTTCTTGGCATGGCTCATCCTAGAGTAGCAATCTGTAATCATTGATTGTTAGGAGTAAGACACTATCAGTCCTGTCTCACATCTTATTGAGCTCCACAAGGACAATCCTTGTACACTGGTGCTGATTTTGTGCGGGTGAATTCTGTCCAGAATTCATGCCATCCTTCGATTTTCTGTAAGCTTTTAAGGATTTCATGATACCAATTTTGTTTGTCATGAGAAATTTGTTCTTTTCAACTTTGTTTCCGCCTTATTTGGTGAACACATGAATAATTGGGCTTTGCGATGTCATTGAGTCTTTGCGTGCTGTATGGCAAAAAGCAAGGTGTAAATTTGACAATAGACCAGGGGTTGGGCATGTATAATTGAAGCTAAAGTCTATTCTGTTTTACCCATTTTCATACATACGGGTTGAAATTTCCCCCGTCCTATTGTTTCGACTTTTAACTCAGGGTTGAAAAGACATTTTGAATTTATTTAATTTTTCAGGAGAAATAAAAGACTACAAGGACTTTTTCCACCATCAAATAAGAGATAACGAATAGCTTATATGGATGTTGTAGAAAGAAATTGTAGGAATGGGAAAATATTGGCGTGCATGAGATGTTCTGCACAATTATGACATGTTTCGCTTTTATAGTTTGTTTGTTTTCTCACCTTGTTCTTATTGTATTCTTACTATAACGATATGTTATATGTTATAAGAGATCAATGTTATGGATTTTCATTTCTGGTTAATGAATATCCGGTTCTTGTTCTATGTTATGGACTTTTATTTCTAAACTATGATGAAGATTACATACTTTTAGTTGTCATCTCGTAAATGTGGCGACCTTTTTGTCGTCTTTAACATGTGACTTTTGGTGACGACTAATTTGGTCTCTAAATGCAAAAACAGTGACCATATATTCGTCATTAGCAGGTTTTAGGTGGTTTGTATTTGACCCATGAGTGACCACTTATTTCGTCACTTATTGACCTTCATAGTGACGACCAATTTGGTCTCTAAACTGAAGAAATAGTGACGAAATATTCCTCACTCATAGTTTTGTAGCAGTCGTCACTCTAACCCGTAAGTGACGACTATTTTCGTCACTAATCTGTGACAAAATTCTAGTTTCGTCTCTAACTTATATAGTGACGGAGCTATAGTGACGACTGGTGACGACTCTAGTTTTGGTCACTAACCGACTTGGTGACGACTTTTTGTACTGTTAGTGACGAAAACTGTTCTGTCACTATAGGTGGTTTTTCTTGTAGTGAATGTCATCACTGGGGCACTGGGCTTTGTGTTCATGCTTCAGCTTGAACCATGGTCTTGGCAAGTGGAGTTCGAACCCCATTCATGCACGTATGTTAATATTGGTGCTACTTGATCAATATTAACGTTCATATATGTCACTTGGTAATTATGTATGTGTCATTGACTTGCAGGCTTGCAGAGGAGTGAGAGGAGTTGCAGGCTAAGATGGACCAATTATCTAAGGCCGAGATTAAAGCGAGATACATTCACCTTTCACGAGGAAGACATCCTCATAAACTGCCTCCTACAATTGCATGACCCATTTTGTTAGATCTAATAGGGAGTTCTCTAGATGGGGTACTGTGTTTCCATAATTCGTGAGTTTGTCCCAAGGGTTAAGAATATGTTTCTTTAAAAATTTTATTACCATGCATGTATCTCCTTCTAGAATAGTATCATAGAGTGAATCCTTCCGTATCTCTTATGTCTTTCCTTTTGTTAACGCGATATAAACTTATACCATGTTTCACATAATTAACAAAAAGATTTTACACGAAAAACAAGCCCAGTAGCATCGATGTGGCTAAACGGATGGTTGACAAGCTCAATACGCATTTGTTCAAAGTTAGAGCGTTTTATAGAAATCACGTGCATTAGGTGTTTCATATACTACTCAAATGAGAAAAACAACTTACCCCTCTTTTATAACTTTAGTACAATTGAGATGAACTTGAAACTATAAGAATTGTAACAGGACGGTAACAATAACATTTTTGCCACAAACCAAGCACGGGTGTGGTCAGGCCTCGTTGTTAGGAATGAGAAAGTTGTCAATTATGGTTTATGAATTGGTTATTAATTAATTATTTAGTTAAGTTTTAGTTAGTTTTACTTTATGAAAAGTTGTAGTAAAACTTAACGAGCCTTTTCATCTTCATTTCTTTCTCTGATTTTTAACGAGCTTAACCTTTCATAATATGTGATACATTGACCTAACAAACCGAACCGAATTAATCGAACGAATAAATATAACCGAACCAATGAAAAGCATAGAGATGTAAGTTACTAAAGCGGGCCTGGCCCATTACAGAAAAACATTTAGAGTATTTATTTATACACACGCCAAGGGGTTGGGTTCCTTCACGCCCTAAAACCAAACACAATGGCACTCAATGGTCTTGGAAAACCGATGTTAGGGTTAGCAGCAATCGTTTTGCTTTTACGGATTTTTGTTGATTTTAATTCTCCCATCGCTGGTACTGGTGGTATTCGTAATGTTAATGCTCACATGGCTGATGGTGGTTTTAAGAATCGGTCACAGTTTCTCTCACCGATCGCCGTTTTCCTGTTTATGGTGGTATTTGTGTTGTGCTTCGTCATTTCTTTGTTATTTTCCGATCGCCGCCCTCCCCCCTCCTTAGAAAAAGATGACAAACATCGTCGATTTATTGATCTTAAGCCAATCATACGGGATCCTGTTCACCTTGGCGAGATCTCATTAGAAGAGTTGGGAGCATATGATGGTAGTGATTATACTAAGCCTCTTCTTTTGGCCGTCAATTTCCAGATATTTGACGTCACTGGCGCCTGGTATTATTTTACCCTTTTTTTTCTTAATTTCTTTTTATCTGTATATGTATATGTGTAACTTTTTTTTCAAGTTAGTTTTGTTGGTTTGGATACCATGAATTAGAGTCTCTTTTGTTTGTTATGTTCATATGTGTTGACTTCATAGTCAAAATCAGTTTCATTATGATTTTAGGTATTCTATTGTATTTTTGTTTGCTCCCCCCAACCCTTTTTGTTTTCCTGTCTTTATATTGGTTAGAATCACAACCTATATGCTTCTTCTGCTGTTTTTCAGTTTCTGATGTTATTAGGTTACAGATTGAGTAGGTCTTTGGAATTGTTTTCGTTAGTTTCTGATGTTATTGCTTTGCGTACACGCGTTTATATGTCCCTGTGAACTAAAGTTACTTCTCACCAACCACATTTCTTTTCACCCAACATGTGATGCACTTTAACAATCTTTGTGTTTTTACTTGCTCTTCCCAAACTTTATGCACTAGCGTTTAATGCAGCTAATTCAGATAGCTAATATGTTAGTGAAAAATATATTCCCATAATCAACGTTCTATGGGGCTTGTTATCTGTTCTAAATCAACTCAACCCGGTCTGATTTCCGATATATCTGATATCATACTCTTGCCTGAACCTTTATAGATTTTCAAAAAAATAAACATTTTTTCTAAGAGTGCATTCTAGAGTAGTTTTTTTTTTATATATATATTTTTTTAAATCTCGTTGTTAGACTCGGCTGCACATAAAAAAGAGCCACTCAATTTGCGATTTTTTCTCAGGGGAGTCTACGGTCCAGCTAGTGAATACAGTATGTGTGCTGGAAAGGATGCCAGCTTAGCTCTTTTAAAACATTCGTCTAAAGATGAATATTTCAATGTTGATCCCACTCGTCTTGATGCACATACGCGCTCGTCTGTAAAATCGTTGGAACAATGCTTCAAGCGTGAGTTTGTCAAGGTTGGAACTATCAAGAAGCCCGGAGGTGCATGTTAAATGGATATCCCATGCTTAAAGAGGTCATAGTTTTTCTTAAATGTTGCAAGTAGTTAATTATCCGTTTGTAGTTTGGGCTCGGGCTGACATTAAAATCCCATCCTGGGATGGTTCTTCATCTCCCGAGTCTTGTTGATCCACTGTTATATCTCTGTTCGTTCTCACAGATTAGTTCGTGCATATTATGAAGCTTATTAAGGTTATATTTGTTTACATATAACATGTTAAAATCGGTCGGTTGACCAACCAACAATAGTGTATGTGTTTAACATGGTTACAAATGACTGGTTTAAACATCGTGAGTCGTAAACATATGTAGCAAGTAGTTGAAAAGCTAACTAAAAAATTCTGACTATTTTCAAGCAAGCAAGTTGAAATTGTGAAACTTTGAATACCCTAAAGATGAATACATTTCTTTAAGAAAAAAACAGCAAGGTAGCTCAAAAATGAGGACTGGGAACTTAACTAGAACAAGGCTGGGATATCCTATGAGTATAAGATCCCACAGTGGTTGGGTTCCTGGCTTCAACAAAGTTAACATATGATCTTTTACAGAATAAACAGATATTGCAAACAAGTGATTAAGACTTGCCAGCAAGTTTGTACGGTCTATTACAAACATACGCTAAGTTTGTATAGCGAATTGAGGAAAACAAAATACCAAGTTTATTTTTATTATTCAAACCTAATACAATGGTTACATGGTTAACGAAAAGAAGTCAACTAAAAAAGAAACTACAGATACTATTTGGGAGGGGAAAAAAAAGAAAACTTAAAAACGATAACATCTTTTACCTAGTAAAAGAAAACGAAAAGTGAGATTTTGGTATTTCGAATATATCAATTCTTTCCTTATTAGAAAAAATTAACTTTTTATTAATTTTAAAAAAATTTAGTTTTTAATTGAACGAGTTTAAATATTTCCTAACTTGGCATAGCAGATTATAAATTCGTTTTCATATAGAAGTTGTAAAGAAAATCTGAAAATACGCATGGACTTGCATTATATTTATGAACAAGCAGTAGGTGCCCGCGCGTTGCTGCAGGGCTCTTTCAACATAGTTTTTGTATTTTTCGCATATAAACACACATGCTACAACTTAAAAGGAAAGAAAGCAACAACAAAAAAGATGGATATTTAGAGTTTAGTAATCAGTAGCTATTATGTTTAAATTTCTATTACATTGTCAGAAACTTTCTATGAGTACCGAGTAAATATAATCATTCAGTTTAGGACGCATCATATTCTGCAATACCACATTAACGGCTATGATGTGGCATCGATTAGATATACATAGGTGGTACGACGACTGCAATAAGAATCAGATAGATGGTGCAGCGCCTGCAATTGCTTCCATATCATGACCAACTTAAATCTGGAAAACCAACCACATCTAGTGAATATGATATACAACGAAGCCAAAGAGTGTCAAGTGATGAAGAGATCAACTTGTGATGAATAAGGCGCAAAGCAAGATTTCAACTCCGCAAACGTTCATTGGCCTACAAAATAGCGTTAGGTTTGTGAAAAATATAAGAAACATGAAGCAGATTATCTAAGGCGTATATCTTGTTGAATATATTGTTGATCATCAGAGGGAATAATTTAGACCACATTATAAGTATCAAAATTGATAGAAAGAGGCGAGAATGTCGTACCTTTTAAAGATCAAAAAACTTTTCAGATATGTACTTTTGCTGAATGCTTGCACCCATATTTGTTGGAGTCTCTCAGGAAGTCAGGATGCGCGCAAAGAGTCGCATTTTTTAACTTTTTTTTAACTGCGGTAGCACCAAGGAGCTGTAAGAATGAAACAAAGGAACTTACGTAGCCGCTCTTTCTGTAAGCTGTAAAGAAGTTGTATATATAGAATACAATCTATGAAAACATTGTACCTAGCTTGTAGATGCATTGCCAAATTACATCTTGTTAAACCCAAATAGCATGCGAGTCATTGGTTAAATAGTTCACACATCATTTAACCCACATTTCATGCATAGAACAAATATAACCCGCTCCACGCCAAGCATATATCATCCCTGTATAAGAGAGAAGACCTGGAAGATCGCTGTTAGAAAACGTCATCTTGAAAAAGACCTACGACCAAGCTGTCATACATCGTTAACACCCTATGAAAACGCTAAGAAACCGATGAAGTAGAAGCTTACCCATCGTGAATCCTTCAAGTGGATTTTTTTTAAATTTAAAGCTTTGTAATGCGAAGAAAATTTCTAAAAACTTTACTTTAAAGCTATGGCATATTATCTAAATTTGTACGCTCCTAAATACAGTTAACCTAAGCTGGATAAATACAGGAGTGCTTAATATTAATGGAACCATCAATCATACTTTGTGTACAACAACTACGCAAGGCAAAAGTTGGTTGGTATATTTACCTCGGGGACTTGAACAATTGCTTCGGGTATTCACACGTTGGGAGGACATTACCTTTCCTGACATGTTAATACCTGCAATAACATGTCGGAAACAATTAGAATAACCATACATTTTGTATACCTCATGCGAAGCAGGCTTTTGAATAATATACCTGTAAGCTTTCATCGACAATCGTAAAAAATATGTGATTGGAATAAAATGAGTATATTTTTAATTTGATTATTTACTTGAGGAAACGGGCCACAGTCAAAGCGGCAGCGTTTTTGAGCACAAATGAGTATATTTATAAGGGTTTTTCTAACATGTGCCCCAGGGGCACATGTTAAGGTGGGGACACAGGCTGTGTGTCACAGAAATGCATACCTGGGACATTTTTTTGGTACAACAGTCGGTATGAAACAGTCACAAATTAGGCCATGGAAATGAGGAAACGGGCCATAGTTTTTGAACGGCAAAGATGAAATATAATTAGATTATTTATAATTAGATTATTTACTTACGTTGATGAAGAGCGTGATATAGATCTGAAGGCATATGTCTAAACCCTTTAGATTTACAACATCCCTGCTTATGAGTAGTCTTGGCAGCTGCCAGCATTATCATAGGCCTATAAATTCTGTAATTACAAAAAAAATATTTGCGTCGCTGAAAATAGTTTTTTTCTTCATGTGAAATCCTTAAACTCATAAATTAGAAGAAAAATGTATAAAGCTGATAATTATGCCACCTTCATGCACTAAGATAGTATGATCGTTGGTAAGAGCTGAATGAATGACACCAATGAGTACCCGTGCATAAGCCAATGGCTGCAGCAAAAACGATACGTCAATGATGAATAATAGAAGTGGGTTTAGATCAATATTAAGTTATAACTCCTAAAGGGACCTATCTATATACCATATTAAACTGATACATGTCACAATGTCAAATTTCATCACATATCACAAATCATGAACCAACCTAAACAGCCTCTAACGCTGCTTGCACATTTTTTTTCTTGGACATCTTGCATCTGTCAAACGTGACATTTAGATAAGCTATTATGAAAGCAATTGCACTGTTGAACCATGATTGGTATGTGTTTATGTGATACCACTAATTTCACCGTATGTAACATTTACCCAACCTCATAACTGACTTTGACTTTTGAAGTATAAGAAAAATAGAAATTGAAAACTTAGCACACACTGAGTCCTCTCTAGAATTTCGTCAAACACATTGTAAGCATCAACTTTCAGCGAACACTTTTTATGTTCCAGTAATACAAACACGAAAAGAGCATGAACTTTTATGATCTTCACACGAAAACAATAATTAAAAACCAAACCTGGAAAAAAAAACCCTGGAAATGTAAGCACACTCAAAATAAATAATATAATTAAAATTTGATTTAGGTAGAATTCCAACATATGCAACTACGAATCATATACTCTAAAAACCAAAAAATAATAATTAAAACCTTATACAATTAACGAATGACATCTTAAACATTATACAAATTGTTAACACCCAAAAGCAATAATGGAAACATACCTTTAATTCTCCTTTTAGTGGAAAACACATTATTGATGCTAAATCTCATTCCAGAATAATGAAACCCAAGGCCGATGGTACTTTAATCTCTACCCTTTCTTGAATCTTGTTGAGGAAGTTGACTGCGTGTAGGAGTCGAGAAGGTTCTAGTATGGTGTGACATGGAAGAATTATGAAACAAAAAGACAAAATAACTGGCGCAGGTAGTGGTGCAAAAAAATCGGTTAAAACCGGTTTCCGGTTATTAGAAAACCGGTTTAAAAAACCGTTTTTTCTAATAACCGGTTTCGGTTTTTTCGAAATCGGTTTTTTTCGGTTATAAATGTTCGGAATCGGTTTTTTTCGGTAATAAATTTTCGGAATCGGTTTTTTACCTGTTTGGTTTTTTTCGGTTATAAATGTTCGGAATCGGTTTTTATACCGGTTCGG
>BQNB010024323.1:0-60852 GCA_026074375.1 Tanacetum coccineum
TGAATTAGATGCTTGGATTATTTGATGTGCATTGGAGTCTTTACATTCAAGTTTTGCATGGTGATGCTATTATGGGACAACTATTATTTTGATTTCAGAAAATCAACGAGATTGTTTTACAAACGACACTTTTAGAGGTCGTTCTCTTGTATCTAGCACTGTGTATTATGAAGTAGCACCCCATGTGGTATTCCGCTGCGTTGTATATTTTTGGAGGTGTTACACATTTGTCCATCTCATTGGTAGCTTCATATATAATGTTGTTTAGAAAGAGGTTTTTCACATCTGTCATTAACAAGAAGTAATAATAAGATCTATAAACATTTGGGTTTTTAACATAGTGAGGTGTGGTCATGGTTGGCTATCTTAGTTTCCATCACTAATACATGTAGCAATTTTAACCCATATGAAAACGGGTTAATATGGGTTGTTTTTGTATATCACATATAACTTTAGCGTATGAAATCTTTCTTCATAAATAATGTCCATGGTTACTCTTGGGTTACATGTGGGTTACACGTGATTCATACTTACATGTTGACAATTATATCTAATTTTAACTTACATGTTAGATCATGCTAACACTTATTGAATAAGTTGAATGAAACAATAAATACAGACGGAT
Organism: Tanacetum coccineum; assembly: GCA_026074375.1. Lineage (NCBI taxonomy): Eukaryota > Viridiplantae > Streptophyta > Magnoliopsida > Asterales > Asteraceae > Tanacetum > Tanacetum coccineum. The sequence continues at coordinate 626 of BQNB010024323.1, forward strand.
CATGAGTACTTCCTTTAATTAGTTGTATGTTTCAGTTAAAAACTTCATTACACCATGTCAGCAATTACGTTCCTTTTATGAACTTTATCATATTTCCTTTAATAACATGTATTCATTACTTGAATACATGAGGATTCAAAATCATTGTATGTAACATGGAGAAGCTACTTTGCTTAATTAATTCAAATATTTCATGTGTTAGGCTCTGATATAATAAGGGGATTAATTGATGGCTGAAGAAGAAGTTCTAATGCAAGAAGCTATGGATATCTTCGCATAGAGAATTAGGGCTTAAGAGTCTGGGGAAGAGAAGAAGAATGAAAGTGCATCATTCGTGTTAAGTTTGTTAATTTATTTTAGATAGGTAGTATATCTTTAAATAGGCAAATCCAAACTCCTATTATTTAGAATGAATGTGGATTTTAATTATGTTTTAACGGTAATGATTCATTTATTTATTATTCATGGTTGGCTGATACTTTCTTCGTATTACATTTCTGTTGCGTAAAGGAAATAGTTGTTATAGTTCGTGTATTCATTATGTATTACATTCATTCTACATATTAACGATTTTTCTTATGGGCTGGGAATTGGTTTATCGGTAAACATTAAGTGTCACCGTTATAATTATTTTGTGTAACGGGTCGATATGGGCGATTTTGTGTAACGGGTTGATATGGGTAATTTTGTGTAACGGGTTGATATGGGTGATTTTGTGTAAATAGTCAGGTGGTTTTGTAAAACAGGTCGATATGGGTGATTTTGTTACATGCTGAAATGACTAGGTAACCCCAAAATATTTTTGCTTTAGGGTCTTATAATTATATTACTAGGGTTGTACTTATGATTAAGAAGTACTTAAAAGTTATAAGATGCTTACAATATGCGCTTATGGACATAGTGACAAAATCACCCATCATGCTAAATTTCTAACTTATATGAATGTACATATATTCTCCTAAATAATGTTATCTTCTATCATCATATTATGAACATGATTAATTACTTTATTTCATTAGACCGTAAAAAGTAAGCGGCAGGGAGGTTTCGATAAATGTACCCGACAAAATTCTTATAGATGCGGTTGATGACCTAGTAACGTCTATTATCGATTTTACTTATCCAAATATTTTGGATAACATAAATGATCTGTCATTCTTCCAAAAAAATGCCATTCTTGCTCCAACAAATGAAGTTGTGGACACTATAAATGATCATTTGTTAGAGAATTTTTCAAATGGCTTACTTAAGTTGCGACAACATAGATAAAACTGAATGTGGAACCAAATAGATCAGTCTCCATTTTCTACCAGAATTTCACAAATTGATTGAAGTTCTTGGGGTTAAAACACATATTGCGTTAAAATTCGGATTCTCGGATAAAGTTATTGAGAAAATATTGATCAAGCAAATGCAATGTGTATTGGAACTAAGACTCCAAGTTCTTAATTACAAGAACTTAATAAGTCGACAACTTATTAATGAAAAACTTTGGAAAAAAAGGTTACTCATACGAGGTTGAGAATTTACTCTATTTGTTAACGTTTATTGCTTAAGACTGTTCTAGAAACATTTTCTTGTAGTTTCATTTTCCATGGACAATTAAAAGAGCAGGCTCAATCGTATATTAATTGATATGTTTGTACTGCTAGTTATGTTTTCAGATTGACACCACCCCCCCCCCACTTATACGATGTTGTTTCAAGAGTTACATAGTAAGAGATATTGAAGGTTGTCGTTATGTGATTGAGGATGGTATTATCTTAAAAAATGCTTATTTACTACAATGTGTCTAAAAATGAAGTACTTCAAGGTCCTATGATCAAGGTTTCAAGAGGTATCGTATAATATAATATGACTTCATTTTATACCCTATTATTAAATTTCAATATATTATCAATCACAACCTACTTTTAATTATATTTTCTATTGACTATTAGGTATTCACGGAACGGACAATGACTATTAACTTGATTAGCGATCACATACGTCATTTGCTATTCAAGACCATCAAATTTGGAGACGACAATGCATGGACGTTTATTTTTTTAATTCTTACAAACTCAAATGTTTATCTAATAATTCACTTATTATCTGATTACATTCTTTCATATATTAACAAAACATGTTTATGTTATTTTCTTACTTTATTTATGCATATAATTTCTTACAAAATAAATTCTTTAAAATACACTCGGGGTTACACGGGTCTTTAAGCTAGTGACCAATATAATCGAGGTCATTAAATTTGATTATAACTTACCATTTGAATTGGTCAAATCTGTTACATGTTATTGAATGGGTAATACTGGTAGGGGCTGACCATTATAATTTTTAAAATATTGGGCTTTTGGACTATATTGTAGTGAACTTTATTGGGCTAGTTGGGGGAGGCTTAGCACCCACTAGTCCCCCTATCTCCTCCGCCCCTGTTTGGCACATCCTCAGTAATCCCGACTCAAGGAACTACTGCACTTCAAAGTGCATTTAGTACCATGACTATTTCGGACCCGACATGGAATATGGATACAAGTGCTTCTTTTCATCTCAATTCGCATTCAAGTAATTTAATTACTATTTATAATAAATGTTTATATCTATCGGTTTATGTTGGTGACGGGAAATCTATACCCGTTACCAATACTGGTCATAGCATCTTACTCACTCTTAATCGTCCTTTGCATGTACATAATGTTCTTGTGACCCTAATATAATTAAAAATCTCATTTATGTTCGTTAATTCACTAGAGATAACAATTGTACAGTCTCTGTGAAGGACTTCCTGACCCGTCATGTCCTTCTTAGATGTGATAGCTCAGGAGATCTATACCCTGTCACCCAGCCTTCTCCTATTCCCCATGCTTTGTTGTCTGTCAGTCCCACTACGTGGCACCAACGCCTCGGGCATCCCGGTGAAGAAGTGTTACGTTCTCTTGTTTCTCGTCAATTTATTTCTTGTAATAAAGAAAAGTCCCCGCATGTTTATCACGCGTCCAGCTTGGTAAACATGTGTGCCTTCCGTTTTCTAGTTCGAATTCTATTGTTTCTCGTTGTTTTGAGATTGTTCACTCCGATATTTGAACTTCTCCCATTCTTAGTTCCGGTGCCTTTAAATATTATATGTTTTTTCTTGATCATTATTCTCATTACTCGTGGATTTATCATTTACTCACTAAATCTGAAGTCTTCCAAAAATTCTTACATTTTCGTTCTTATGTAAATAATCAACTTAAATGTGATATTACGGCTTTTCAGTGTGACCATGGTGGTGAGTTCGACAACACCAACCTTCTTCACTTGTTCGCTCAACATGGCATTCAAGCTAGGTTCTCTTGCCCTAAAACCTCACAACAAAACGAAAAATCAGAACGAATGATACGTACTATTAATAATGTCATCCGCACTCTTCTCTTCCAAGCTCACCTTCCGTCCACCTTTTGGGTCGAGGCATTACATATGGCCGCCTACTTACTCAATCTTCTTCCCTGATCTGCAATTCAAAATGAAATACCTTCAATGTTGTAAAAATCGCTCGGCGGTATCTCGGCGGTCGACCACCGCCAAGCGATAAATCGATCTTGGCGGCGATTTATCGGTTTCTCGGCGGAGACCATAAATCATAAAGGAGTTTATTTTTTAAAAAATAATTTAGATATTTTTATTAAATTTATTAGTCTTTTTATATTTTTTAGATATATATATGTTAATAGAAATTTATATTAAGTGTAGTTTTGGTTAAATTTTAACTAAAGCCCACTCAATTTTATGTTGGACCAGTTAGTGGGCTAAAAAGACAACCAAAATACCACAAAAATTTATATTTTGCTAGTCTGTACCCAATTTATATTTAAGTTCCTAACACTTTAATGACTTAAAATATCTCTCAAGTCTAAACATGAGTTAGTCTAGGCACAAACCAACAAAAGTAAAAAAATATTAAAAAATTACTCATTTACTTCTCTCTTTTTCGATGTGATACAACTGTCATAAGTACCAAGTACCCATTTAATAGTGAAACAAAAAACTAGCCACGTGAGATGTGGTATATAATATATATTTTATAATCTCACTTCCTCTCTCCACCTTTTATCTTCTTCCCAAAGAAAACCTTCATCATTTTCAGATCTACTTTAAAGTTTCTACACGAATCTTCAATTTAAACACCTAGGCGGCTGATTTTGACCGCCAAGCATCGATTTTTACCGATTTTGACCATGACCGATAAATTTGACCGATATGTGAAATATCGTGGCGGTGGACCGCCGCCAAGCGCCATGGCGCCGATATATTGGCCGCCATGACCGATATTTACAACACTCAATACCTTGCACTAAATTATTTAACAAACAACCTGACTACTCATGTTTACGAATTTTTGGTTGTCTTTGTTACCCACACCTATATTCACCTCATAAACTTGCACCTCGTGCTACCCCTTGCATTTTTTTAGGGTATCCAGCATATCATCGCGGATACCGATGCCTAGACCTATCCACCAACAAAATCATCTTATCTCGTCATGTCACATTTGATGAACTTCAATTTCCACATAGCTCCACTACACCATTAAACCCACAATCTTACACATTCCTTGGCCTTACACCATCTCCTATTACCCACCACATCATTTACCAATCCGCTTCGCCTACTACTGCTCCAAATGAGCCTGCTACCACCCAATCTACGAGTCCACACGAACCAACAACACCTACTGGCCCAACAACATCATCCTCGATCCACCCCACCATATCAGCCCAACAACACCAACAACAACCACTTACACCTTCCGCGGTCCATCCTAATTCGAACCAACATACTAACCCAAACCCCTACCCAACTACGACCAACCCACTACAACAAATAATATACCTACTCGAACGCAACCTATGGTAACGCGTGCCCAAGTTGGCACTGTTAAGCCCAATCCTCGTTTTCGTGGTCATACTTCTCATATATCTCCTCTTCCTAAATCTCCTTCTATTGCCTTGTCGGATCCTAACTGGCGAGATGATATGCACGATGAATATAATGCGTTAATTAAAAATAGTACTTGGGTTCTTGTTCTGAAACCATCTAATGTTAATGTGGTTCGGTCCATGTGGTTGTTTCGGCATAAATATCATGCCGACGGTCTTTAAGCATGTATAAAGCTCGTCTTTTGGCTAATGGGCGAAGCCAACAGATTGGTGTTGATTGTGAGGACACCTTTAGTCCGTTTGTCAAACCGGCCACTATTCGCACTGTTCTAAGTCTTGCATTATCTAGAAATTGGCCTATTCATCAGTTAGACGTTAAGAATGATTTTCTTAACGATGATCTTTCCGAGACTATTTATATGTATCAACCACCAGGATTTGTGGATAATCGGTTCCCACATCATGTTTGTCGATTACAGCGGTCTTTATATGGTTTGAAATAGGCACCTCGTGCTTGGTTTCAACGGTTCGCGGGATATGCTCTACGAGTTGGATTTTCTTCGAGTCGATGTAACTCGTCATTATTTATATATCAGCATGCTTTTGAGGTTGGGTCATACGTTGATTATATTGTACTACCAGCTTCTTTGTAATCTTCTTCGTGAGCTTCATACACCTCTGTTGTCTACCACACTTGTCTATTGTGACAATGTTAGTGCCATTTATATGACAGTTAATCCTGTTCAACATCAGCGAACCAAACACATAGAGATTGATATACATTTTGTTAGTGATATGGTTACTAGGGGACAGGTTCGTGTACTTCATGTGACGTCTCGTTACCAGTATGCCGATATCTTCACCAATGGTTTGTCGTCTGCGCTTTTTGAGGAGTTTCGTGCCAGTTTGAGTGTCCGGTCATCTCCCGCTCAAACTGCGGGGGAGTGTTAGACGTATAGTTTTCATATAGCCTTCGGGCTTTATTATATTATAGGCCTAGCCCATTTCTCATTGTTCTAGAATAATCATAAAGTCTATATATATTGTAATATTGAATTAATGAAAGGTAAGCAAACTATTATTCCAATAATATAGTGTTAAACGTGACGTCCAGCGGTATTGCATCTTTATTAATGTTAGGAGGCCGAACTGCTCATTCCAGATTTCACATTCCTATTAATATTGATGAGACGTTTACTTGCTCCATCTATCCGCAAAGTGACATGGGAGCATTGTTAAAGAAGTGCAAACTTATTATTTGAGATGAAGCGCCCATGACAAATAAGTTTTGTTTCGAGGCCCTGGATCGCTCTTTAAGAGACGTACTACGTAAGACCAGGTATGACACATGTGAAACGCCTTTTGGAAACATGACAATGGTGTTTGGCGGTGATTTTAGGCAAGTTCTCCCGTTATTTCAAAAGGTTCACCGCAAGACATTGTAAGCGCATATTTAAAGCAATCTTACTTGTGGGATAATTGCAAGGTTCTAAAGTTAACCGCGAACATGAGGCTTGCTGTAGGCGCAATCCCTGAAGATGTATGCGAAATACGAGAATTTGAAGAATGTATATTGAAAGTCGGAGACGGAGAACTTGGAGAAGCAAACGACGGAGAGGTTTCAATAGATGTACCCGATGAACTTCTAATAGATGTGGTTGATGATCCTGTCACATCTATTAGTGATTTTACTTATCCAGACCTTTTGAAACATAAATGATCCGTCATACTTCCAAGAAAAGGCCATTCTTGCTCCCACGAATGAAGTGGGGGACATTATAAATGATCATTTGTTGAACAAATTTCTAGGTGAAGAAATGGTTATCTACAGATTTACTTCAACGTATTATCTCTTCTTTGCATAAAGAGTTTGATATGACTGATTTGGGGGCTCTCAATTATTTTTTGGGTATTTTGGTTACTCGTGACTCTACAGGCATGTTTCTTTCTCAAAAGAAGTATGCAATGGAGCTTTTAGATCGGGCACATATGGCTTCCTGCAATCCTACTCAGACTCAGGTTGACACGGAATCCAAGCTTGGTGCTGATGAGGATCCGGTTTCTAATCCTACTTTATATCGTAGTCTTGCAGGTGGTTTACAGTACCTGACATTTACTCGTCCAAATATATCTTATGCAGTACAACAGGTGTGCCTTCATATGCATGATCCTCGTGTACCTCATTTTTCAGCTCTCAAGCGAGTGCTTCGATATATTCGTGGCACGTTGGACTTTGGACTACAACTTTATGCATCATCTACTGGTTCTCTTGTTGCTTATTCTGATGCTGATTGGGCTGGTTGTCCTTCTACTATACGTTCTACTTCTGGTTACTGTGTGTTCTTGCGAGATAATCTCCTCTCATGGTCCTCTAAACGATAACATACTCTGTCTAGATCGAGTGATGAGGCTGAGTATAGAGGTGTTGCCAATGTTGTTGTTGAAACTGCGTGGCTTTGTAATCTTCTTCGTGAGCTTCATACACCTCTATTGTCTACCACACTTGTCTATTGTGACAATGTTAGTGCCATTTATATGACAGCTAATCCTGTTCAACATCAGCGAACCAAACACATAGAGATTGATATACATTTTGTTAGTGATATGGTTACTAGGGGACAGGTTCGTGTACTTCATGTGACGTCTCGTTACCAGTATGCCGATATCTTCACCAATGGTTTGTCGTCTGCGCTTTTTGAGGAGTTTCGTGCCAGTTTGAGTATCCGGTCATCTCCCGCTCCTACTGCGGGGGAGTGTTAGACGTATAGTTTTCATATAGCCTTCGGGCTATATTATATTATAGGCCTAGCCCATTTCTCATTGTTCTAGAATAATCATAAAGTCTATATATATTGTAATATTGAATTAATGAAAGGTAAGCAAACTATTATTCCAATAATATAGTGTTAAACGTGGCGTCCAGCGGTATTGCATCTTTATTAATGTTAGGAGGCCGAACTGCTCATTCCAGATTTCACATTCCTATTAATATTGATGAGACGTTTACTTGCTCCATCTATCCGCAAAGTGACATGGGAGCATTGTTAAAGAAGTGCAAACTTATTATTTGAGATGAAGCGCCCATGACAAATAAGTTTTGTTTTGAGGCCCTAGATCACTCTTTTAGAGACGTACTACGTGAGACCGGGTATGACACATGTGAAACGCCTTTTGGAAACATGACAATCGTGTTTGGCGGTGATTTTAGGCAAGTTCTCCCGTTATTTCAAAAGGTTCACCGCAAGACATTATAAGCGCATATTTAAAGCAATCTTACTTGTGGGATAATTGCAAGGTTCTAAAGTTAACCGCGAACATGAGGCTTGCTGTAGGCGCAATCCCTGAAGATGTATGCGAAATACGAGAATTTGAAGAATGTATATTGAAAGTCGGGGACGGAGAACTTGGAGAAGCAAACGACGGAGAGGTTTCAACAGATGTACCCGATGAACTTCTAATAGATGTGGTTGATGATCCTATCACATCTATTAGTGATTTTACTTATCCAGACCTTTTGAAACATAAATGATCCGTCATACTTCCAAGAAAAGGCCATTCTTGCTCCCCACGAATAAAGTGGGGGACATTATAAATGATCATTTGTTGAACAAATTTCTAGGTGAAGAAATGGTTATCTACATATTTACTTTAACGTATTATCTCTTCTTTGCATAAAGAGTTTGATATGACTGATTTGGGGGCTCTCAATTATATTTTGGGTATTTTGGTTACTCGTGACTCTACAGACATGTTTCTTTCTCAAAAGAAGTATGCGATGGAGCTTCTAGATCGGGCACATATGGCTTCCTGCAAATCCTACTCAAACTCAGGTTGTCAAAGAGATGTTAAGAGACAAGACAACATATACACGGAATCCAAGGCTTGGTGATGATGAGGAATCCGTTTTTTAATCCTACTTTATATCGTATTCTTGCAAGTTGGTTTACAGAACCTAACATTCTACCGTCGTCCAAATATATCTTATGCAGTACAACAGTGTCCTTTATATGCATGCCCTCGTGTAACCTTATTTTTCAGCTCTCAACGAGTGCTTTAGATTTATCGTGGCAACCTTGGACGTTTGGACTCCAACTTTAGCATCATCTACTGTTCTCTTGTTGCTTATTCTGATAGCTGATTGGGCTGGTTTCCTTCTACTATACGTCTACTTCTGGTTACTTGTGTTTTTCTTGCGAGATAATCTCCTTATGCATGGTCCTCTAAACGATAACAGACTCTGTCTAGATCGAGTGATGACGCTGAGTAATAGAGGTGTTTGCCAATGTTTGTTGTGAAAATGCGTGATTTTGTAATCTTCTTCGTGAGCTTCATACATACCACTATTGTCTATCCACACTTGTCTATTGTGACAAATGTTAAGTGCCATTTATAATGACAGCTACTCCTGTTCAACATCAAGCGAACCAAACACAATAGAGATTGATATACATTTTGTACGTGATATGGTTACTAGGGGACAGGTTCGTGTACTTCATGTGACGTCTCGTTACCAGTATGCCGATATCTTCACCAATGGTTTGTCGTCTGTGCTTTTTGAGGAGTTTCGTGCCAGTTTGAGTATCCGAGCATCTCCCGCTCCTACTGCGGGGGAGTGTTAGACGTATAGTTTTCATATAGCCTTCGGGCTATATTATATAATAGGCCTAACCCATTTCTCATTGTTCTAGAATAATCATAAAGTCTATATATATTGTAATATTGAATTAATGAAAGGTAAGCAAACTATTATTCCAATAATATAGTGTTAAACGTTGCTTTCCAGAGTATCGCATCTTTATTAGATGTTTGAGGCCCGAACTGCTCCATTCCAAATTTCACATTCCTATTAATAATGATGAACTTACCTTGCTCCAGTCCTATCCGCAAAGTGACGATGGAAGCATTGTTAAAAGGAAGTCAAACTTATTATTTAGATATAAAGCGCCCATGACAAATAAGTTTTTGTTTTGAGGCCCCTAAGATCACTCTTTAGAGACGTTACTGCACTAACGGAGACGGGTTGACACATGTGAAACGCCTTTTGGAAACATGACAATCGTGTTTGGCGGTGATTTTAGGCAAGTTCTCCCGTTATTTCAAAAGGTTCACCGCAAGACATTATAAGCGCATATTTAAAGCAATCTTACTTGTGGGATAATTGCAAGGTTCTAAAGTTAACCGCGAACATAAGGCTTGCTGTAGGCGCAATCCCTGAAGATGTATGCAAAATACGAGAATTTGAAGAATGTATATTGAAAGTCGGAGACTGAGAACTTGGAGAAGCAAACGACAGAGAGGTTTCAATAGATGTACCCGATGAACTTCTAATAGATGTGGTTGATGATCCTGTCACATCTATTATTGATTTTACTTATCCAAACCTTTTGAAACATAAATGATCCATCATACTTCCAAGAAAAGGCCATTCTTGCTCCCACGAATGAAGTGGGGGACATTATAAATGATCATTTGTTGAACAAATTTCTAGATGAAGAAATGGTTTATTTAAGTTGCGCTAGCATTGATAAAATCGAACGTGGTGGCGCCTTAGATGAATCCGTTTTCTCACCGGAATTTATCAATGGGTTGAAGTTCTCAGGTGTTCCAAACCACAAACTTGCATTAAAAGTGGGTATCCCGATAATGTTGATGTGAAATATTGATCAAGCAAATGGATTATGTAACGGGACAAGGCTTTAAGTTCCTAAATTAACAAAAACTTCAATTCGGTAACAAATCATTAATGGAACACACTTTGAAAAAAAGGTTAACATACCAATGTTGAGAATTACTCCGTCTGATAAGCGTCTACTGCTAAAGATTGTAAGGAAGCAATATCCTTTGTTAGTTTTGTTTGCTATGACAATTAACACGAGCCAGGGTCAATGGCTTTCAAAAGTTGGTTTGTACCTGCCACATCCCGTTTTCACACATGGACAATTATATGTGGCTCTTTCAAAAGTCAAAAGCAAACGAGGTTTGAAGGTTGTCGTTTGTGATGACGAAAGTAATGTTTCGAAAACTACTACAAATGTTGTCTACAAAAAAGTGCTTCACGGTCTATCTTTGTACTTCACGGTCTATCATCAAATTTCAGTAGGTACGTACAATACACATATGATACTATGTTTTATATAGTATTTGCTTATCATATATATTACGAATCATAACCTACTTTAACTTGCATTTTTTTGGAATAAACGGTTAGGTTTTTCAAGGAAGAAACATTTAGATATTACTTCAATGTGTCTCACTATACTCTTCAAGACCATCAAGTTTGAAGACGACAATTGATGAAGGTTTCTTATTTTAATTGCTACAAAACTCAATTGTTTGTCGAATACTTCACTTATTACTTATTCACCCTTTCATATATTAATGGAACATTGTTACGTTCGTTGGTTTTTTTTACTTTATTCACACACATTACTCCTTAAAAAAATCCTTTAAAATTCCCTGAGAATCCACAAGTCTTTAAGCTATGTGAATTTATATAAATCTGTTGAAAAACCCTAAATTCACAAGTGGATTAATTAATAAGTTAAATTAAAGAAGAGACTTAATGCATTATACATAGGGCTGGTCACGGTACAAAACCTGAATCAGACAAAAAAAACGAGACCGAAACCAACTTAGCCCAAAACCCCGGACTGAGGATCGGACCGAATGTGTTCGGTCCGGTCTGGTTCTTTGGTCGATCCGGTCCAAAAGGCATTATGTTATACGTAAGACCGGATCAGATCAAACCACAACGAAGACCGAATATGAGGTAAAGTGTGGACCGAGAACCGGACCGAAATATGTTCGGTCCGGTTCAAGTCAATTTGTCGGTTCGGTCCAGTCCATGGTGTGTTATACTAGGCCCTAATCACACATGTTATAATTTATAGTTTGATGTCGGTAAGAGCTAAGTTGTAAGATATTTTAGGGCCCGTTTGGTTGGTGAGTTTTGAATTTAGATTTTAGATTGATGGTAAAAATTGTTGTTTGTTACGTGGGTTTGACTTTTGAATAATAAAGAGGCTCACTAAAAAGTAAAAGTAGAGATATATGCTAGGTTTTCTTTCTCACATACTGACATTACACTATCTCACTTTTTCTCTCTCACACATATATACCTTTTTTTATTTTTAAATAATAATTTTTTAATTAATTTTATTATAAATTCATAAAACAAATATAATTAATCTTTTCTAAACCTACACCAAATCCAAATCTTATTCTAAACCTATTTATAAACCAAACGGACCCTTAATTGGGTTATTTTGTCATTAATTTTGGTTACCTTTTTAAAAAACAAACTCTCTCTGTCCCAATTTATTAGTCTCTGTTTGACTTTTTTGGTTTTTCTTTATCAACTTTGACCTTAAATAATTTTGTTTGTGTTATATAATACATAATAAAAATTATACCAATAAAATATATGTTTAAAACTCAATCCATTTATATATTTTACATTAAATACTAAATAACAAAAAAAAAAAAAAAAACACAAAAAGTCAAAACAGAGGATAATAAAGAAAAAAGTCTTAAAAATCGGAAACCTGTAAACCCCTTACCCCTCACATCACTTGTTTGTCAGTAAATCATTCACTCTCCCTCCGCCGTGATCTCCGCCGTCAACCGCCGTTTAGATTCTGGGTACCCATCTTTTCACTTAATTAAAGATACCCATCTTCAAATTTTGTGCAAATTAAGGTTCTTGTTATGTAAAGATCGTTACTTTTTGCAAATTTAAATCATGGGTACTCATCTTTTTACATGATTAAGGATACCCGTCTTCAAATTATGTGCAAATTAAGGTTCTTGTTATGTAAAGGTTGTTACTTTTTGCACATTTTGATTCTGGGTACTCACCTTTTTGCTTAATTTAAGATACCCATCTTGAAATTTTGTGCAATTTAAGCTTCTTGTTATATCATGGTAGTTACTTTTTGCGAATTTATATAATGTGTACTTATCTTTTTACATGATTAAGGATACCCAAGTTGGAATTTTGTTTAATTTAAGGTTCTTTGCGAATGAGGCATAGTTTTAGCCGAAATGACTTATCTTAATTGGGTATTTAGAAGCTGTTTTAGTTTGAAAAATATGACTCGTTAGAATAGTCGAAAAACCCTTATCTCATTTTGGTCTTAATTTTGATTATTAAGGCATACATAGGACTTGTTTATGTTGTTTTGTATATAAGACTGTGTTCTAGGTATATATTTATGATGATGACTTTATGCCTATGAATAGATGAATTCCTTAGGTGTTTTTTAGGTTTCAGGAGATTTTTAATAGTAACGAAATGTGGTCGCTAGATCCGGACTTCCCCATCTATGTGTGCTATAATTATATTTGAGGTTAATTCACTTAATGCCTTTTGTTTGACATGCTTCCAAATTCCTAAGTGCTCTATGGGTCTACTCAACGACCTTGATTACTTCACAAGATGGCCCTTCCCTGTTTTCCAATTCTTTGTTTGCTCATTGGTTTGTTCATATGAATAGTATGTAGATATTCAAATATATCTTTAAGTAGGGGTGAGCAAAACGGACCGCGGACCGGACCGGACCGAGAAACCGGACCGAACCGGACCGGATCGGACCGAACCTATGTCGGTCCGGTCCTTGGTCAACCCTTTCCCTTATTTTCGGTCCTCGGTCCGGTTCGGTCTTACGAAAAAACCGACAATTATGCCTTGTTGGACCGGACCGAACCGACCCGGACCGGACCTGACCATTTCGGTTCGGTCTTCGGTCCCGTGTTTTGGCCAAATTCGGTTTCGGTCCGGTCCGGTTTTGGTCGGTCCAGTCCGATTTTCGGACCGTGAACACCCCTATCTTTAAGTGTCGTTTTGTCATAAGGCCACTATTTCTAGAAGGATAAACTCTTTTGGTTGGAATTAGGTTTAGGCTCGGCAAAGAGTAGCATCAATAATAAGTAGTAACTTTGACGGCTGAGATTTCTGTGTATCGTGTATAATGTTTTATGTTGTTCATTTTGTGCCAGTGACTTTGTATAAGCTTTCAACCCTTTTGTGTTAAAAACTTGTGTGCCTTTTATCTTGCTGCTTTGGTAAATTAAAATCATTGTAATCAGTATTCTGAGCTATTCCTAATGCAGTGTACACTCGGAGGATTGTGATGTTTTATAATTCGGAGAAATAAATTATATAAGCATGGACAAACTGATACCCGACTGCCCGTACCCTGGATGCTTCTTCTGTGTCATGAAAGAAGGGAATCCAAACAAGCGGAGAGCAAGCATCATGAAGTTTTTCCGAGAGCTTCCTTCACAAGATGACGATGGTCAAGTGCTCCCTATAAGTGGTCTTTGGAATACGGCTATGGCTCATCCTAACGATCCGGAGTTCATTGAGTTGGGTATATTTGAATGTATGGCAGCGTTAATATGGAAGGGTTTGAAGAATCGCCGTTGGCTGTCTCATGATCAGAATATCTATATCCCTTATTATGCCGCCCATATAATCGGATCTTACACCATGAACATGGAAGATTTTGCTGAAACTGCTGTTAATGCTGGTGTAATCCCACCTTTGGTTGAGCTTTTGAGGGGTAGGTTGACATGGGTTGAGCAGAGAGTTGCTGTGCGAGCTTTAGGACACTTGGCTACATATGCAAGCACTTTTCCGGCTGTAGCAAGTCATGGCGAGATCCTTGAGCTTTGCATCCAGTTAGCGATGAGTTCTCTTGAGATTGTTTACTCTCACTTTTATCAGTACGCTGACAGAAGGCTTAGTTACCACTGTGATCTTCTTACGCGGGGCATGGGCGGTGTAGAGATGGAGTCGAGGAAAGCCGAGGAATGGGCTAGTCAATTACAGTGTTGGTCTCTTCAACTTATAAACTGCTTTGCCTTTAAGCCTGAGTTTCTTCCAACAATATGTAAGCCAGAATTTCTCGTAAAACTTCCTCTTATGTGGGGTGGACTCGTTAATGAAAATTCACCAGCGGGTATAGGCTTGCTAAGAACTATCTGTCATCATAAACACGGAAGAGGACCCGTTAGCAGCTGCCCTGGCGTAATCGAGGCGTTATGTAATATCGCACGCTCATCAGACGACTGGCAATACATGGCGATCGACTGTCTTTTATGGTTGCTCCAAGATCCCAATACCTTCCATAAGGTACCAAGTTAAAGTAAATAGTTAAATACTATTCTGCAGATATATTTGTAACTCATAATTTTTTTTAACGCAAAGTGAAACAATCTGTTACATAGGTTATAGACAAGGCGGCACCTGCAGTTTTGGACCTAGCGGAGATCTCGTCTCTCGGGGATCATAAAAAGCTTGGAGATTCGATTCTCGGTGTTCTTCAGGAATGTATTCAGTCACATGGAACGGGTCGTAATTCTGTCAGTAATCGAACTAAAGAAGACGTCGAAGAAATATTGCATTCAAGGGAGCGATTAAAATGGGAAAAAAGTATGCCGAAAGAGGATCTCCATATTAAACAAGCTGCGGCATTGGTGGTAAAGCTAGAAGGCAACTCCCTTTTCTCATCGGGAAATATCTCCGGAGCTGCGTCAAAGTACTCTGAAGCACTAGCGTTGTGTCCCGTAAGATCTAAGAAAGAACGAGTCGTACTGTACAGCAATCGTGCCCAATGTTATCTTTTGCTGCAACAACCGTTGGGTGCTATCAGTGACGCTACTCGTGCGCTTTGTCTTCATAATCCCGTCAATCGACATGCTAAAAGCCTATGGAGGAGAGCACAGGCTTATGATATGTTGGGTTTGGCTAAAGAGAGCTTGTTGGATGCTATTTTGTTTATAAACGAGTGTTCTCAGTCAACAGATCCCGATCTGTCGTCTAGGCAGAATAAAGTGCCTGATTATGCTGAGAGGTTGGTTAAGAAGCAGATGCGTGCTGCTTGGTTGTTTAGGGAAGCTGCTATAAAACACGGGGGTATTGATTGTGAGGCTGATGAAGGTAATGCCTATGGGCAAGGGAGTGATGATTCTGAATGGGAGACTGCCAGTGAAAGCGATGTAGGAGATGACGGTAGAAAAGAGACGAGCAATAATGATGGCGAATGGAATAACGAGGAAGGGATTACAGACAAGAATAATAAACTTTCTGCAAGAGGTATCATCTTTCGCTTCTCTTATTCCTATCAAAATACTTTTTACTTTTTGACCCGTACACAAAATGTCACTCATGTTCACATATTCAGCTAAAAGATTAATACGCACACACACAGACACACTACTGAGTACTGATGCATGCCGCGCTGTACTGAATTTGAAAGTAGCAGAACATAAACTTACTGTCTATATTGAAATCTATGTGAAAGATTACTGTCTATGTATGCCACTTGGGCTACGCCACCCGTCTATATTGAAATGCCACTTGGCATTAAACCACCACCAAATGGTGTGTACATTTGGGGGTGGCCAGGGAAAAGTCGGAACGGTCCCGGGATTAACCCGGTGAGGCCGCATACATCCGAGTCAAAAAGGCTCGCCCTCCCCGGTTAACCTGAACAGGGAAAACCACATCCGTGTACCTGTTTATTTGTTTACTAATTCAAACATTTTAATATCTGTCGTTCATCATACAGTGTACTAGTTCCAGTTGTAACAAAAGAAAGAAAGGTCAATGGTCACATAATGAGCATATGTAGTGCAAATTTTCTAATAAATATCGTGTTAGTGCAAAGACGAGAGCGTTTACACTGTTTATGGTGCTCACCGTGGTCTTTAGTTCAACCCTTTATAGGAATTGATTTATCAACTTTTTACTTTAAATAGTAACTCAAATATGTAGGCCTTTCACATTGGTTTTTATCAGGTCAGACATCCATTGACTGCTCTCCTATAGATACGGATACATATGTGATGAATAAGTACCTCGCACCGAAGTACAACTTTAGAAACACCACTTAGATTAACATCCTAATTTTGTCATCGTTGCACACATTTCTTGGAGTTGCCTCCTGCAAATAAACATATGTGAAAATATGTACAACAGACCAAGACCATCTTACTCTTTCAGTTCATTTGTTTTTTCCATTCAAATATGATTATCCGAGCTTCATATACATGCACACGCAGATGTTTAGTTACACGTCTTGTTGACTCACATTTGTTTGAACTACTTTCGTGTTGCAGAAATGAAACGTCGATACAATGTGCAATCCCTAGAAGATGAATAGTGATACCAATGGTCAGGATGAGCCATGGAAAAAAGTCCTTCAGGTTCCTGCAAAGGCAGACGGCCGTTGCTTTGCTTGTGTGTTTATTTTCCTATTGCGTAGTTAATGTTAAAAATGCGATTGCAAGAGTTTGAAAAGAAAACTGATTTCAAAGGACTGTACATTATCATTTCTTCCTGTAATTTTGGTGTGTAGCTTTTTTTCCTGAGTGAAAATATGTAAAACCCTATTGGGGACTTTGGAGTAATAATAGTTTATTATTTTTGTGTACTATTATAACCATAAAGTTGAGATGCATCGAGTTAAATTAGATGCATCTATGTTCATTTAGATGCATCAAAATTAGTTTTAAAAGTGATTTTGAAGTGAAAACGATGCAAAGTGATACTAGCAACACATTTGATGCGCAAATAAGGAAAATTAAATATCATTCGTCTAACTTGATGTAATGCATCCAATATATATGCATCTAATTTTAAGCTAAAAAAAACGTTTATGATGCAAATGTGGGATGTTTCGTGTTGCGGTTAAGGTGTTTGATGAAATGCCCGAGAGAGATGTGGGGTGTTGGAATATGGTTATTTCGTGTTATTTACATGATGGGAAGTATGTGAAAGCGTTGGAGTTGTTAGTGTCATACACGACTGCTATATCGGCTTGTGCTAAGGTTATGGATGTTGAGAGAGGGAAGGAGGTTCATGATGAGGCGGTGAGAAATGGGTTTGGTTCGGATGAATTTGTTCAAGCTGCCTTGGTTGATATGTATGGAAAATGTGGTTGTTTAGAAATGGCTGTACAAGTTTTTTAGGATATAGAGTTCAAGAGTTTGGTTTCATGGAACTCGATGATTGCAGGATATAGTTTGAGAGGTGATAGCAAATCGTGCATTCATCTTTTATCGAGGATAAATAGAGATGGAATCAGACCGAATTCCACAAGCTTAAGCAGTTCATTGATGGCGTGTTCTAAATCAGCTAACCTGAAACATGGCAAGTTTATTCATTGGGTACCTATTAAAAAACATAAAGTTTGATACCTTTAAGTACGCCTCGTTGGTAGATGTTTACTTTGAATGTGGAAATACTTCATTAGCCGAATACATCTTCAAAAACATGCCTAAAACAAACGTTGTAGAATGGAACTTAATGATTTCTAGATATGTAGCGGTCGGGTCATATCTTGAAGCTCTTGGCATTTACAATGACATGAACGCAGCTGCTGGCATAAAACCCGATGCCATCACGTTTACCAGCATATTGGCAGCATGCTCGCAACTTGGAGCATTAGAAAGGGGTAAGGAGATTCACAAATGTATCACTGAAGGGAAATTTGAATCAAATGAGATAGTCATGGGGGCACTTTTGGACATGTACACTAAATGTGGCGCTGTGGATGAAGCTCAACAAGTTTTTAGTCGATTACCCGAAAGAGATTTAATTTCATGGACTACTATGATAACAGCGTATGGGTCACATGGACGGGCTTTTGAAAGACGAAGGGCAGATAACGTTTGGTAGTTAAAGACGAACGACACATTTTTTCGGTCAAAAGACAAAATGTTGCCGTCAACGTAAAGCGCAAATACGAACGTTATAATGCACTCATTTATAAATCATAAGAGGCTCCATCTGCATCAAAAGATACAACATTATAATTCAAAAGTTTACATCTTGAAACTAACCCACTTCACTACATTTGTGTAATGTAACAAAAAGATATAAAAATTGAGAACTTAAATTGATTGTATGAGACCAAACATCATACGGATATATTGTCTTATCCATAAGAATATTTGTCCATACAATATAATGTTAATCTCAATTTAAATGAGCTAAATACAACACCATATATAAAGTAAGCAAAGTTTCTTTTCTTTACCAATGTGGGACTAAAGAAATGCATGCTCAACAAACGAATAAACTCAAAGTGTCTTGTGGCATATATGTTTTGACCTCTTTGTTTTAACTACTTATATATGTTTGACAAAATTATTAACATACCCAATGTTTTATTACGTCGTTTTAATGATTACAACCACAATCAGGGACGGATCTATTTGTTAGATATGGGGGGCAAGTGCCCCCCATGGCTCGTCGAAAAAATCGAAAATTTAGTCTAATTTTGACCTTTTTTCGAAAGTGCCCCCCACTCGAGATTCAAATTGCCCCCCACTCACGTATTAAAACCCAAATTCAACACTTTAAAATCTTATAAATCCTTATCTCTAACTAAAAATACTTGATTTATCATTTCGATCTTAGTTTTTTCTTCCACATTTTATTGTCATTGCCAAAAAAAAAAATTGCCCCCAACAAGCGATATTTCTGGGTCCGTCACTGACCACAATTACATTACAAAATATTACTACGGAAATAACAACCATTGCTCACGGCTAGAGCTGAGCATAATAGATCGTGGGTCGAACCAAATCGAGAAACCATACAGATTGAACATATTTCTTTCGGTTCACCATTTCTCTCGTATTCGGTCATATGTCTGGTTCGGTATTAAGCACAATCGACCATTATGCTTTGTTGAACCGGATTGACCTGGACCTCGACCGAACATTTAAGTCTGATCATCATTTCAGTATTTGGGCATAATTGGTTTTCAATTCGGTCTAGTTTTCGAGTCGTAATCATGCTCACGAGTACTATTGACAACTAATTTCACAAACACACCCGAACCGAAATGATTATTAAGTGTATGATTAGTTAAGAATAAAAAGCCTAAAATATTATGTCCAACATTAGTTCAAATCGAACGATTATGATGCAGATTCGGTCAACGAACGAGTCAACGTGGCAAATACGCTTGGCGCTTATTTTGCGGTAACAAATTTTTGTGGCGGATTGGGCTGAAATTCACATGGTCACTCGAAAACGGCCCAACGGCCAAGAATCCCTTCATCGTGAGCCCTCTCAGTTTTAGGCCTTTCGGGGTCGTTTGGGCCCTCAAAATCGCGTTTTTCTATTTTTAGGCTTTATTTTGGACAGAATCAATTATGTTTTGTTTGTGATTTTGTTTCCTTTTTATTCAGAACTTATCCTCCTTTATAAGGACGATTTTAGAGTGGTCTCTGGCAGCTTTTGAGAAACCTACAACTTTATTAAATAAGAGAATTTCTCGTTTTGAGAATTTTGGATTAGTTCGTGTGTTGTGTGGCTTGTTTTTATATTCGATCTGCATTAGATTAGAAAGCATAATCTTAAAAAGTCAAGCTAACATGGATATCATCAAGGGTGTTAAAAAGATCGATCGATTCCGGGCCTGACTAAAATTATTTGGGTCGGGTTATTCGAGTTAATAATCTTATTTTCAATTATTCAAGTCAACTCGAATGCTAAATAGGCTCAGTCTCGAGCTAGATAAAAGTTTGTCCGTTAATTTGCTGGGTTGTATGCTGGAAATGACATAAATACCCTCGAAAGAGTATCTAAATGATTCTATGTGGTATTGATAGCGTGATTTTTTTTATTTTTTTTACTTATTATAATATACTTTTTAATTTTTAACATTTTATACCGTATGGTTTTAAGTTTTTTTATACCGTTTTTATACGTTTTGTATATTTTCGTACGTTTTCATCCGTATTTATTAATTTTATACGTTTTTGAATGTTTTTGTACGTTTCGTCCATTTTTGTACGTTTTCATACGTTATTTTACATTTTCATACGTTTTTTTTACATTTTCATAAGTTTTATCCGTTTTATCTGTTTCCGTATGTTTTCGTCCGTTTTTATCTGTTTTCATACGTTTTCATCCGTTTTGGTGCGTTTTTGTAATTTTTTTTACGTATTTCCAAATTTTGAACGTTTGGTACGTTTTGTATTTTCAAACGTAAAAAAAGGGTTACGAAAACAGAGCAAACCTAAAAAGCATCGATACTAACATGTCGCCAACGGGTTACGAAAACCAAGAGATATACAAAGAAGGGAGTAATGATCCACACTAATATGTTAGGAACAATTAGTGCTTAAAAGAAACGTTTGATACTCATACGAGTAATCAATGCAACGAAAGAACTAACAAAACGCGCCTATATCTGAAAGAGCAGATTCCGAACAACCAATATACATCGAGACGTCGAATAGGAAAAATCAGGTATCCTTACTAACAAAGTACGATGAAGGGATGCTAAGCTTAGACTTAGGAAATCCGAATAAACAATCAAGCAAATGAGCAACCTTTATAATAGCAATACTAGGTATCCACAAATACTAGATAGAAGAGAAACTTACTATCTATACAACTCAACTTAACATATCCTTCAATTAGGGTAAGAGAATAATTTCTCTACTCATACCACCATCCTTATCATGAATACACATATCAAAGAAAAACATATTACACTACCACCTTACAACCAAACACAAATAAATGCAATCATGGTCACAAGTCTACGTGTGTGATGCCTTTATAATTATGTTGGCCACCATAATTATAAGTGCCTCCTTTCACACGTGTACTTACTTCCAAGATTACCCATTTCAATCATAATTCACATATAAGCGCATATACCACATTGCACATCTTAAAACACTCCAATATAACACACAAAGGATGCTCCATCAAAGAAATACTTACTTATATAAAGATAAAATCAAAATGACATAAAGGCACGAAAGTCTCGCACTTTTGCCTTGGTCAAGGGCATTCGGTCAGGATCTGTATTAGGGTTGCTATATAAGTGTGTGCTATCTGACGAATCACTGGGCCTCGCTTAGGTTTGACTTTGCCTTCGCAAAAATCACTTGACTTCGCGGGTCCAGCCCTACTACGCGCATCCGACAACCGATCAACTATCATATCTCCTTCGGTTCCACAAGAGGCTCCTCTTATGGATCCTTATTACGCTTAAGTCCAGTTGGGAAAACGGTTCCCCAACGAGACTTCTTACGGGTGAGGGAAAAACATAGCTAAAATACTAAGAAAGTAATACATATCATATCAGATAATAGTAGGCAAAATAACTAAAATGACAACTTAGCAAAACACGAAATATATAAGCTATGCAAAAATAGAGGAGAAGCATAGCAGTTATAGCATTAAACATTTAAGCCCTAAATGCATCTACATAAAGGACCCCTAGGTTATAGTCTAGGCTTAACCACCTACTTCTCTATAACCAAAGGCTCTGATACCAATCTGTCACACCCCGCCAAGGCGGAAACGCGAGGTGCGACCAGAAAGGGAATCATCACAACACATTGGCGTCTACATAGACAAACTAAAACATGCATATAATACAAGGTATAGACATGCAGTGCCATGAAAATACCCAAACACATCAACAAAATCTAAAAGGCGTCTGACATTGAAATAAAGGCAGTTCATGCTAACGTCATGGCATGCAAACATTCATACTTCTTAATAAAACAAAACAAATAACATTCATCATCCAAACAAAATAACAAAAACTAGATAACTAAACTTCGCCAGCTGCCTACGTTCCATCTAGCCACTTTTCCTAACTTTAGTCTCATCTTGTTGAATACCTGAAAATGATGTATATACGTCAATACAATGGTTGGTGAGAAACATAGGTTTTTAGACACACATATCAATCCGTTACCAAAACGATTTAACCAATTCCTGCAATTATAAAACAATACGCTTTTGCATGACAATTATGCTAACTAAGATACAAGCTGGCATGCAATTCAATCAACTCAAACACTCAAACACCAAGCAAACGAACTCAATCGTTCTTGGATCATACCAAATCTCTTTCCCTCTAGCTCAGGCCATGGATACCCACAAGTAATCCTCCTGACTAGGCAACACATCAATATCACATCACATATCATGTAACACATAATCACAGAAATTCAAAAATCATTTTAACACTTGCATCATTTCCATCCTAAGTTTAAAAAACAATTTAAAAAGTAGGACTATGTAACTCACCTGAATGCTCAGAATGCAGCTTCCAATTTGTATCACGCAACTACACAAATAAATAAACACGGTTACACGCGACCAAGCTAAAATCTCTAGTCTATGTAACACATATATGATGGATGTCTAAGGGTTTGATTAACCATCATGGGTCACCCCGACTCCATGCCCAACCTTAACCACTTCATTAACATATTACACTAGTCGACTACAATTTATTCAAAAGTGCAGAATTTTAGTGTAACTTTACCCTCTTTAAACCCTTACTTGCTGACCTTCATAAATTATACCAAAAATCACCCAAGTTCATTTATGAGTTTACTAACTACCTTGTGATTCCCAACTACTCATTACATATACAACTATCCCAAATAAAATCCAACTTCAAAACTATACAATGAAACCCATGTTCATTTATGAGTATATTAACTACATTATGATTCTCAAGAGCCATTTACATGCATAAGTACTCTTAAGAAAATCAAACTTCAAAACAGTCCAATTCGGGCTGATTTAACACACTAATTTTTGACATGCAACCATACCTATAGGCAAAAATTAGAAATTATCCTTCTTTGAGGTTTCTTCATACACAAGGGACTTGACTACAGTAGAAGGGCTAATCTAAAATCGATTTTAATTAGGTTTTACCCTCTTAAACATGAACCTAAATAAACTGACCCGAAACAGCAGTTTGACAACGAATCTTGTTAAACATTATTTGACTGACTTCCACTCCTTTTAATTCAAGAAACCAATTGGGTTGGAAAGTAGATTCTCTGTAGTTATATTTAAGGCTCAAGAAAATCAATAACATATCCGTATGACTGAGTTATGACTCTCGCAAGGTGACCTAAAATTCTGATCAGATTCCAGTTACGAATTTAACATGACAAACCCTAACCATTCACCTCTAATTCCTCATTAAACCCTAAAAACGATTTTTAATGATAAAAACCCATTAATTACATCATAAATCACAGATTATTAAAACCCTAATGATCCATCAATGATTAGTTACAGAATACATAAAATAGTAGGATTAACATGCTTACCTTGAATGCTAGAACCTAAACAACGATTCTTGAGGTTTTTCCTTTGATCAACAATGGAGGTCGATATTTCTTTTGCTATGGGGGGGCTGAGATCGTGACTAAAGGGGTAGGGAGAAAGGATGGGCCAAGGTTTGGGTTTTATATCCTTATTCTACAAGTTCTAGCCCAACTCAATTAGGATTAGTAAAAAAAATACTTTTTTTTCATTAGAACCAAAACCGGCCCCCTATTAAATATATATATTTTTTTATTATTTTTTTATTAAATTATTAATTAACTAATTTACTTCATTACCTTATATTTTTATAAAAACCTAAGCTAGTTTGGGTAAACCTTTTTACTTAAACGCACTTCTTAACTTTCTAAAAATAACTTTTGTTTCATCACACAGTTCACTTCTATTTTAGAAAGTTTTGCTAACAGGTCAACTACCATATGTCACCCACGTCATTCATTCCTAACATAACAAATATGTCCATAAACCGCTTAACACTCAATAATCCAAATATTGACGTAGCAATGCATGCAACACGTCATTCATTTCCATTATCACCACACGTGAACAAATGGAATACTTAACACCAAACTCAAACACACTCAAAATGAGATGCCCATACACCTCAAAATGATAACAAGCACCTTCTCAAACCACTTAGCACACATAAATACCTATACGTAATAATACTTACACGATAAATCACTAAATCATTTCCTTGTCACAAAAAATGAACGAAATGAACTCCACAAAATCCAACACAAATCCAATCCCAATGAGACGATCACGCTCCATAAATGGATAATCATTCTTACATAGAATCACATAAACACATAATTATAACACATAAAGATATATTAGTCAATTCTAAAGGTTTGACTAACCTGCTCAAGACACGGTTGTCACAAAACGTACCTGTAACCACATTCAGCCCTTGCTTGTCTACATCCTTAATCACATAAGCTCTACCACTAGCGTTTCCACCTTGTGGCTTGTTCTTCTATGGGCAGTATTTCTTGTATATCCATGCTCACCATAATCATAACAAGTCCAAACGGGCTGAGCATTTGCACCAGTGGCAACATTCTTTTCCTTACGATATCTTTCCTTGTGCCAAACACCTTTCCACACTTATGGCACTGAATCATATAGGGACCAGTATGATGAACAAAGCAACGGTTACACGGCGGGGGTAGTCCATGAGGCACATTACCTTCGCTCGGAGCAGTGGTCATAGCTCGCACATTTCCTTGCTTTTGGTTATTCTGCTGATGGCGAGAGTTATCCTTGTAATTACCCCTACTACTGTTCCTACTTTGGAAGTTCTCCTACTTCCTTTTGTTTCCTTCCATTTCCCTCTCATGCTTCGCTTGAATCTTTTGCTCCATTAACTTGTGTACCATACGCACAACTTCACTCAGGTTGGCAGGCTTTGAGGAAGTGACCTCACCCTTGATGTTCTCAGACAATCCTCTAATGTAAGCATCAATCTTCACATTTTCTGGCTTGACCATTCTTGGACACATCAAGGCCAATTCATTAAATCTCTGAGTATAAGCAGCAATGTTATACTCTTTAATTAAAATTTCATAACTCATGCTCCATTCTTTGAACTTCCTCTGCTGGACAAAACTCTGTAGTCATCATTTGTTTCATCTCAGTCCAGGGAATCCGGTTAACAGTCTCCAAACCCATGGTTGCAACCTTAGTGTTCCACCAAGTCAAAGCAGGTCCTTGTAGTGTAGCGGCAGTGAACTTAACTTTCTTGCCTTCCGCACACTCACTGATTCCAAAAACACTCTCAGTTTTCTCAAACCATCTTCGCAACTCAACAGCCCCTTCGACACCGTAAAAAACAATAGGGTTGCACTTCATAAATCTGGCAAAAGTACATTCACGAGCGGCAGGTGTCCCACCTTGACCAGATCCTCCAGCCCCACTAACATTAGCTCGCCTAGCTCTATCAGTAGTCAAAGCCTCATTAACCCTTTGAGTGATCATTCGCTCAATGGCAGCTTGAGTCAGAGGTCTCGATTTTAGTAGCATGATTCTGTCACGACACAAAAGAAAACCCTGATGAGCATTCATACAATGATATAATCATAACATGTATAAAGCAAATCAACCACACAACAGTCACACAACATCAAGTAGTAATGAAAAGATAGTCATTCATTATTCATTACAAAAGAGTTAATACATAGTTGCATTGTTTCATGAAATGATACAAATCGTTACAACCAATAGCATCAAGTCTACTAACTGAGGATTCAGTTTAGTGATTACACAACAAAAGAATCCACTAATGAAACTAAACTACTAAGAGTCACGAGGGGATCCTCGCGGCTCAAATGATGGACTCTCCTCATCCTTAACCGGAACATCGATAGCCTCATTCAGTCTTTCTTCAAATATAACTCCCCTACGAATCATATCCTGATAGAACTTAGAAGCTTGAAATCTAGTCCAATAGAGGTCTCTCTCGACTCGTTCTTTCTGCATACTAAGAAGTGTGTTGCTTGACCTTGCGTCTTCTAGTTCTTTCTTCAACTTCTTACACTCATTTGTTTCTTCAGCATTACCAAGCTTTCTTTTCTAAACCAAGATTCTGCCATGCAGGCATTCTTTCTTCAAACTAGATTACAACTTTCGTTAACCCAAAATCCAGAAATCTGCTTAACTACTATAATACTTATCCCTTTGCTTACACCCTTTCTTTTCGACGAAAAAAGTATAATGCAGCGCCGTCTCGTAACTACACAGTCGTCTTAAAAGAGAAGCAATCCGACCAAAAAAAGAGTTAATGTCCCTCCTCATGAAACCAGGCAATAGACTATCACTGTCCTCTCTGTCGAAAGTGGCAGTAGACGACACCTACCTCATGGACACTAGCAGGAACAGTCTCATCCTCAGGCTCGACCGTGTCCTCAACCTCAATCACATCTTCAGGCTCTGAATCAGAAGCAGGTGGTGAAGGGTTAAGAGGATTTGCCTCTACATAAGGAAATATCAGCTCTTGCTCATTTTCTTCTTCCTCAACGTCTACTTCCATATCATCTTCTTCTTCTTGAGGTTCTTCCTCCTAAATCTCTTCTTCGTCTTTGAACTCTTCTTTTTCCAGTTCCTCGTTCTCATCGACTAAGGCGGGCTTGGGAATAGCGAGAGCAGGATCAGGTAAATCATCAACGTGATTAGGAGGAAATACGTTCGCCATGATAATCTAGAAATTACATAATAATATTTAATAAATATTCTTATTAGAGTATCATTATTAAAATAACAGTTACGTAATTATGCAACAAACGACTATGCTTTCAAACAAGCCTAATAGTCCACATATCTCGAATATATAATAGTATATTTATTATATAACCGCATAACAGTCATGCACCCAACACGCGCAAAAACATTTTAATAACCATGCACCCAACACGTGCAAAACCATTTTACTAACCATGCACCCAACACGTGCAAAACCATTTTAAAGAGAAAACTCTTTTCGTCAGTAACCAAAGGCAACGAGGCATCTTGGCGTGTGTAGAAGAGTTATAGTTTAGGTTTTTAAAACTCGACCTAGTTCTCTATAACCTTAGGCTCTTGATACCAATCTATAACACCCTCATTTTTACAATGCGCAGCGGAATACACATTAGGTTTACTTCAAAGCACAATACACCAAGATATAGAAACCAACTCAAAAAAGACGTTTATAAAACATGTGTTCCATAATTTAATCAGAGTAAATGTGTTAGGTCCCATAGAAAATCATAACCAAATCCATCACAACATTTGAAAAGTAATTGTTTCAAATTAAAGACATAGTTTTATGAAAACAAGGAACACATTAGCAAGCTTTTACATAAGCGACCACATGCACAAGACCACCACTCCATCGTTGCCATCACCCTTGGTTACCAAAGATAGAACATGATTAAAACGTCAACAAAATTTGTTGAGTGAATCCACAGAGTTTATAAACAACGAGTAAAAACATTGAACACACATATAGTTCTCGGGAAAAACATTGCCAACAACGAATACATTGTATACAAATCTTACCCATTTCACGCATTAAAGCACATAGACACCGATAAACCATTAACAAACATATATCTTTTCATATGTCTAAAAACGTGCCCTAAAACAAGGTATTATTGCCTCATACCTACTTGTCTCAATACAAAACGTCCGTTTGAGAGGGTGTTCACCAATAGATCCATACCCCGGACGGGGTTGTCAAACCCAATAGATCTATTTAATGCATAAGCGTTTACCTCACCGGGTAATAACGTTCCATAAATTAGGTGACATAGGCAATGAGCTACTCATCAGCAGAAATAACTCATAATCGTCCAGCATACCACTAAAATCAAAGTGTTTGATTTTTTAAAACAAGCATTGTATCTTTCCTCGAGGGTTTTTAAAACAACCAAAGATTAAAAATGCGAGGACTATAAAAACTCACCTTAATCAAAAGTATCCAATCAAACAACTCAACACGAGCAAACAACCTTCACGCCTCAATCGCGACCTATATATATAATATATATAGTGGTACGTGACTACGAGAACATATACCATATAACCATAACTAGCATATATATAATTATATACTACAATCTCCAAGTGCGACACAAAATATTTATTTTGACGCACTAACAATAACACAACATTTACCCCAAAGTTTCTATTTTTAGAAAGTTGCCGAAAATAAAGATAATATAATCTGAACTCATATTTCTTATAAAAGACCATATTCAAAAATACATGCAAGCATGACTTTCAAAGGTCAAACTTTGTAGTTGACTTTTTACAACAAAAATTATCAATCTTAATTTGGCCGCAAAACGTTCGTTATTAGGAGTTACGCGACGAACCACCTAGCGAAACGTAGCTAAAGGTGAACTCAATCACTTTTTATTATAAAAAATAACTTTAAAAAAATTTTCGACTCGCTACGAGGCTGTCAAACTTTCTGGTCAAAAATACCGTTCACAAAACCCATTAAAACACCATTTTTTACCTTCAACGACATCAAAAATACTCTCAACTAGCTTATTTATACACAATAAACCCATTTCACTTCAAATCAACAATCAAATACTCATTTGACACTTTCGCACTTGGATCTCTAGTATAACCTTGCATGCATGCAACATAACATATAAAATAAAAATGAAACAAGTTTAATAATGTTCTTACAATCTAATAGACACAATAAAGTAGCTCACAAAAAAATTTCCTTCAGCTTTTCCCTCTTGACCGTGGTTCGAACAAGACCAAACAACCAAACCATATCTTTTTCAATCAAACCCACTTCCAATAACACTAGATCTATCCCCAATGAACCCTCTTTCAAGATCAAAACTTCAAGAACTTGACCCAAATCAAAACTAGCAAAATACCTATTGCATGTGATAAATTTTTAGTGGGATATGTTCAAAATGATACAAGGATTAATATTTTGTAATTGGATTATATTGCATGTCGGAAAATCAAAGTGTTTGGGTGGTGTGTGTGTGTGTGGCCGATTGTAGAGGAGCAAAGGGGGAGGGAAGAACAAAATTTTCTTATAATGAAAATGTATGTGTGTGTTATATATAGGGAAATAGTAGCCTATTGTCATTTCTAGTCCCTCCTAAGTTTATAATTTATAACACAAGTGTGTTTGTTTCGTGTTTACAACCGAACATAGGGTCGGGTTTTATAAATTCGTAAATATTTTTCTTCCGTCAACTTTAATTTATTTTGAAACATTTAATAAAATGTTAAACCACGTAAGACACGACCTTTAAACACGGTTTTTACAAAAACTCAGAGAAAGCCATAAAACAATAAAAATAAATATAATCTCACTCTCGGAGCAAAATATAAAATTCTCAAATTTTCTCAAACGCTTTAAACGAATAAAAATTTAAAACACGGCTTGAAATTACCCAATAATTTGGAAATTTTACCAAACCGACTAAAAACGTACCAACTATATCCAACTATATAGTAAAATAATTATCATGGCTCGAGGTAAGTATTGACCTGAAACTCGGGTTGTTACATTCCTCCCACCTTAGGGAAGCGCCGCCACAGTGCTTAGTTTGACTTATCCGTTCCTTCCTTTTTATCAAAGAGATGAGAACTTGTCAGAAACTGATTCTTTACGGTTCCCCAAGTAAACTCCGGTCCACTTCGCGAATTCACGAACTTTAAACGAATAGGAAGCCAACTTTGCTTAGTCTCTTAAAAACCTCTCGGTCTAGTGATC
Organism: Tanacetum coccineum; assembly: GCA_026074375.1. Classification (NCBI taxonomy): domain Eukaryota; kingdom Viridiplantae; phylum Streptophyta; class Magnoliopsida; order Asterales; family Asteraceae; genus Tanacetum; species Tanacetum coccineum. Next base: position 30,921 of record BQNB010024323.1, read on the forward strand.
TTTACCACCCCGGCCTTTAATAAAGTGCTGCTTATCATCAAGTTGAATCTTGTCAAGTGGGATGATGAGATTTTCATCCGCTAGACACTTTTTGAGATTGGAATCAGAAAAGCGTGCCTATGACCCTTCTCAATATTTTTAGGTAGTTCCAAACGTATATGCCATCAACCTCCTCGTAGCTCTTTATTCTTTTCTAAGAATCTCTTGCGATCGTCGACTGCAACGTGTACTCAGCTTTCCACGCTTTCCAAAATGAATAATGCCCTTCCCAAGGCCAAACCTTACATTACCATATCCCCACTTATCAGAATTCCAACAGGCTTAGATCTTCTATCCGCGTAGCTTTTCTGGCGGCTACGAGCAGTCAACAAGCGGTTCTTAATTTGAACAATCTTTTTCTTCGTTTCTCGAATCAATTCTGGACCGGTGAGTTAGCTATCTCCAACCTCACTCCAGCATACGGGCGATCTACATTTCCGTCCATACAAAGCCTCAAATGGTACGGCCTTGATACTTGTGTGGTAACTATTATTGTAAGAGAACTCGACTAATGGCAGGTGTCGATCCAACTACTTCCAAAGTCAATCACACAGGCACGCAACATATCTTCAAGCGTTTGTATAGTCCTCTCGCTTTGACCATCCGTTTAAGGGTGGTAATCGGTACTCATATCCAAATTCGTTCCTAACGCCTTCTGAAGCGATCTCTAGAATCTAGATTGTTGATAGAAATAACGCCTAAATAAACTTTCAATATATTGAATACTATTTTGAGTTAAAAAATAGCTATGAATACTAACTATGATTGCTATGCAAACTATGAAAAACTGAAATGAAAACTCATATGAAAAATGATATCTAGATCTATGCCTTAGGGTTCCTTTTATACACCAACGAAACCCTAATGGGCATACAAAACACGTAAAGTTATCAATGCATATCTATTCCTAATATATCTCATGTATATCACTATAGCAGTACTAACTATATAACTAACAGTACTAATAAACTGACAGTACTAACATTTTGTACTAGTAGTACTAACTATTACATTAGCAGTACTAATGACTTAGACTATTTTCTCTAATCTTCAGCAGCTGTAGAAACTCTTATACCCAACAATACAAACTTGAGAAGCCTTTATTCCCAACACCAACACTAATTTCTTACGGGAGGACATGACCAAGATGTTCTAGTTGCTCCACATAACCCCTCACCTTAAGGATATATAAGCTAACTGATTTTCCCTCTTCTTGTTTGCAAGCATGTAGAGTTTGAATTAGGTCAAACCTCTTAACTCCGACTTGTTTCTCAAACATAGATCTAAGCTCCTGTTGATAGAAATAATGCCTAAAAACGTTATTAATATTTTTTGACCCCTCTACGTTTTGATAATCACAAAATGTAAAAACGATTAATGAAAAAATATTTTTAAACAAGTAATTAGTAGTAAATTTTCATTTTGAAAATTTAACTTAAAGGTATGAATAAACATATGCTTAATGCATTTCATGATCAATGGAATTTTTTTTAACCTCACATTTTTTATAAAAATGTCACAAACATTTTTATATCTTTTACAAAACATTTTTAGATTTAAAAGAAATATTTTATTCAAAAAAATATTTGGAATTCAAATTTTCTACCTAAAAATGTTCCAGAAAACACCTCCCCCAGAAAAGGCAAAAAAGGAAGCGTCTGAGGCTAGGCGGCCCCCTTAATTATAAGGGCGGTCCCCTTAATAATTAAGGGGACCGGCACCCTATTTAAGGGGACCGCCCAGACAAAATGCCAGACCAGTTTGCCTATAAATACTTGATTATTCTCCACTGATTTTTTTACCTTTTGCACACACTTTCTTTCTGTTCTAAATTAGTTTATACTTTCCTACAATCCTTTGATCATTTAATCATAAAGCTTTGTTTCCAAGTGATCCAAGCTTAATTCCTCAAGTGCAAGAGAAGAATACTTCTTATCATCAAGTCAAGAAGTGTTATAGTTTAGTTGGTATTGTTGTGAAGTTGTGTTAGATCTTGTAAATCATTTGTGTATATTGTGAAGGTGTGTATTGTAGTTGTGTATAATAGTTAGATTGTGGTGATCATTATAAGTATAGCTAGATCAGGGTGATCTTCGTAAGTAGTGTTAGATTGGTGTGATCGTAGTAGTGACTAGGCATAGTGAAGTTGTGAAGTGTAGTGAAGTAGTGAAGCGAAGTGAAGTCGTGAAGTGAAGCAAAGTTGTGAGTTGTTGTAAAGTGGTGTGATTAGCATACAAGAGTGGTCATAGATTGGTTTTAGCTAGGATTAGAACTCGACATTTCGCTTAGTGTCGAAAATTGGTGTAAGCAAGTTGTGTACGGTTTTCTCCGCCTAAAGGGAGTTTGTTGAAATAGTGAAAAGAACTCTCGAGTTTGGTGCTCGGGGAGTGGAGTAGGGCAAAGAGGTGCTTCGTTACCGAACCACTATAAATCCTTGTGTTGTGGTTTGATCTTTCTAACTCTTATCTCTTGTCTTTCATATTTACTTGTCATTTACTTACTTACTTGTGTTGTTCATATTGTGCACATATTGAGATCACATAAAGTCGAATCTAAGTTTTTATAAATAAACATAACATTAATTTAAAAAGCGGTAAACTATTCAACCCCCCTTCTAGTTTTCCACAATTGGTATCAGGAGCCACGTCAAACAAGATTTTTAAAATAAACTGTATTTTAAAACTTGAATCGATCTATGGAATCGGAAAAATATTTAGAAGGGCAATCTATGCAAAGACCACCACTATTTGAAAGTGATGGATTTATTTATTGGAAAAATAGATTCGAAACTTATGTGAAATCAAAAGATCTAGATCTTTGGCATGTTATTACCTATGGTGATTTTCCTCCTATTCAAAATAATCCCGAAACTAAAAAGGATGAAATTGTACCATTTGATAAACAAAACGATGATCTTAAAAAGAAACTTGCTAAAAATAATGAAGCTAAAATGGTGATTTATAATGCTTTACCACGTAAAGAATATGAAAGAATTTTTATGTGTAAAACCGCAAAAGAAATTTGGGATACTTTATTAATCACTCACCAAGGTAATAGTCAAGTCAAAGATAATAAAATAGATCTTCTTGTTCAACAATATGAACAATTTACGATTCCTATCAAAAGATACTTTGTTTCTTCAATTGGTTTCAGATCCATGGACGTGGCTTCGCGTCCCGTTTAGTTTGCTTGTCGTTTACACCGTCTTTCTGTTTGGTCCTCGTTTATTCCTTTGCACACACCCTCCCCTGTCCATTTATTTTTTCCTTTTTCTTTGATTCCAAACGTACTTCGTGTAACCACTACTCTGGATCGATTTACACCCCCCTTAGCTCTAACCATCTGAATCTCGGTATCCTTTAAGACTAATTGGTCCCCGCGCGACACTTGCTTCTGAATACCCCCCCCCCTAGACTCAAATATCATCTCTCCCTTTAGTATACTTTTTCGTGTTTACACAATCCCCCGCTTTACTTAAAAACATAAATCCTTGATTTTAATTTTTTTGCAGGCAGCTGCCAACAAACTCCTTCCCCCTTACCCCCCGCTTTCTATTTCTCTCTTGTTCCTATAGGGTTTAAGTAACCATAGTTGTACAAGTATTTTTGCATAACAGTCATCAAAAAGGTATCTTTTTTGTGTTTTCAAAGTATTTTGAGTTTCCCACGTAGTAGTGGCAAGTCGAACAATAAATGTCGAACAACTCAAGTCGAACAACTGAGTCAAACAACTAAAGTCGAACAACTCAAGTCGAACAACTAATTCGAACAACTCGAGTCAAACAACGGAGTCGAACAAACTCAAGTGAACAACTCAAGTCGAACAACTGAGTCGAACAACTCATTTCAAGGAAAAACGGAACAACTCACTTAAGTTAGAACCAAACAACCGAATCTATTGGAACCGAACAACTTCTTTAAGTTGAAAACTGAACACTCCGACTAAGTAGGAAACCGGAACAACTTGACTTGTGTGGAAAACGAAAACTCAACTGTTGAAACCGACAACTCCACACCTAGTTGAAACCTAACATCATATCTCTAGTTTGAAATCGAACAACTCCACCCCCTAGTTGAATAATCGAACACTCCACACTAGTTTAAAACCGAACAACTCTCACTAGTGAAAACCGAACAACTTGACTCTAGTTGAAACGTAACAACTTGACTAAGTGGAAACCGAACAACTTGGCTTTTGTGGAAACCGAACAACTCAAGTTTTCAAAATTACACGGTTTATTTCGTTGACTTGTAAAATCCCGTGAAACACTTATTTGTTTTTCCCCGTTTTGTCAAGAATTGTAAAATCTCGTGTAGTTTCAAGAATTAAAACACTTAAAATAAGACAACTGAGTAAACACAATTTCTTTCTACCACGCTCGATCACCAGAGTAATCCTTTTAACATACAAATTTCTCAATGACGACTCTAGCCGACAAAGCAATTCTTTCGGGTGCTGACAATCGTCCACCAATGCTGGAAAAGGATATGTATGATTCTTGGAAAAGCATAATGGAACTATACATGCTGAATAGCAAAATGGATGAATGATCCTTGAATCCGTTGAAAGTGGTCCACTCATTTGGCCTTCAATTATGGAAAATAGAGTTACAAGGCCAAAGAAATATTCTGAGTTATCTGCTAATAAAGCACTTCAAGCTGATTGTGATATCAAGGCAACAAATATCATTCTCCAAGGACTACGACCTGAGGTCTATGCATTGGTTAGCAATCATAAAGTAGCCAAGGAACTTTGGAAAAGAATTCAACTTCTCATGCAAGGAACTTCATTGACGAAACAGTAAAGGGAGTGTAAGCTTTATGATGAATTCGATAAGTTTGCTTATAAGAATGGGGAATCATGTAACACCCCCAAAATGGGTCGCAGCGGAATAAGGATATCCGGGGCGTGTTACTTCTCAGATCAATAACACAAGATATATATAGAACGACCAAAAAGTCGTTATAAAACTGATACATTGGATTTAACGAATATTTAATAAAAATAGCCCGAAGCTTTAACTTGTTCCTTATTATTATTACAAATATACTGGTTCACAACACATGAGTTTCCTAAAATATAATACAACCATATCTTTAGCATGACATCCCAAAACAAAATCGCCAATGTATCCTTGGCACCTTATGCTTACTGATCTCCTGAAAAACATTGCTTTAAAACGTCAACAATAATGTTGGTGAATTCATAGGTTTGATAAATCATATTATGCAGGACCGCAAGACTTTCCCCATGATAATGCAACACATGCAGACATCACAAAACCCGATTACATTTACCTAAGCTCATGACACTAAAGCTCGACAATCTTTCTTGCAATAATATATACTGCAATTTCTGCCCGATTGGATGTTTAACCCGAAACATCCCCAAATCCGACATGCTATACGTTCGTTCCCGGTGATAGCTAGTCACCCAAACGGGATGGTCAATCCCAAATAGATCTATTCATAACATCCGCGCTCACATAATGTAATTCACAACTACATCTATGCAATTGACAGTTCATGATAATGGGCTTAACTTGGGTTATCGCTACTTAGGCAAACACGTAATCAATATAAAATATACACTTGCGTCCAATTTATAAAACAAAGCATGTTTCCACCCCAAAGTTATAAATCATTGAAATTATAAAAATATGGGGCTATGAACTCACCTTGAGTTCTGATAATCCAAATATAACGCGTCATGCAAATCGTCAGATGCAACCTATTTAATTTAAGGTCGTATAAGTACCATGTACTTCGATTAACTAACATCATATACAGGTCTATGTTAGTTACATCATACTATCGTTCGGGCTATCATAATTAAGAGGTCATGTAGTGAACGTATGAGGAGCTAGGACACTTTAAATCGTAAATCCAGCAACTCGTCGATACGCCACCCCGAAGAGGCCTCATTATGAAACTCCCTAGTAATATAGTACTTTGATAACCACATATAATTCTATATTGTTCAATCACCATCTAATTGTTTTGGTAAAATTGTGTTTAATAAGTAAAAACGTTTATAATTACCGTTTTAGTAAATATAGCATAACTTTTGCGTTTTAAGCCCGATTTTGACGTTTCCTATGCCCACGCTTTCGTATTAGGACGAGTTATCATAATTTGACATTTTCATATTTTTGATCCTCTGATGAACAGTACTTTTTACTGTTCACATCAGTTATAAAGTTATTTTTATAGTTTTAGTTATCGTAAAACCCGTAAACGTCGTATTTTATTCGTTATAGCTCCGTTTTTAGCGATTCTTTCGAGCACGTTCTCGTAATTGAAAGTTCTATTTATTTATGAGGTTTACAAAAATAAATATTTCTGTCATGAACAGTAACTTTTATAAAAATAGTTTTATAAAAGTATTAATTATCGTAAACTCGCGAAATTCATAACTCGTTCGTTATTAATTGAAAAATTACGATTCTTATCATTTTGGAATCCCAAAAATATGTATTATTTGTTAAAAATACCAAACTTGCTGTTTTATAAGATTTTTATAAAAGTTATTTTATAAAATTCGTTTAATTAACGTATAACTCGTAATTAGCGTAACTTTTTCGTTATTTATCCGTTTTTCAAGTTTCTTATCTTTTTGGAATCGTCATGAGATGTATTATTTTTATAAAGTGTCAAACCTACTATTTGGAATTCGAATCCAAACAGCCCCCTTAAGATATATGTATATACTTACTTAGTTAACTTGTTTTAAACACTTTTTAACTATAATATTTACCACAACTCTTTTATAACTCTTATTATACTATGTAATATATATTATATAGCCCATAGATCCTATTTTTGTCATTGAGTCCAAGTTAACAACTCCATAACCTCACATGAAATCATAACATCCTTATGTAGACTTTCTTCCAAGTTTACACTTATATATTTTCCACTTTAATCAACATGTTACCATACTTATAGATTCATTATTCCATGATATATAAAACAACATGACATAAGAAAAAGTGTACAAAAGCTTAATCACAAGTAAAAACCCCTTTTACATATTCAAAAGTCTTAAATGGTGATTTTTCTATATAAAATATCATATGCATATATAATCATAAAAATGAAAAGATAAAGGTTTTAGATAACCTTATATGAGATGAAGTATGATAGAAAACAATAGCTAAACCCTTGTTTAGACTTTAAACCCAAGATTACAACCAAGAAAGCCCTTGTTTCCAAATGAAAACCCTAATCTTGATTTCTTGCTTCAACACTTGCAAATGGTTAGCCAATGCTTGGAAACATCTTAAAATGTCTTAAGAATGATGTATGTAGATGAGTATAGGTGATAGAAAATTTGGTATGGATTTGGTATTGTGGTTGTTTCAAGCCGTGGGCTTAGATGGAGCAACAAGGAAGAGTTTTTGATTTTCTAGTTAAGTGTTTTACTTGTATGAGTTCCTATCTCTAGTATGCATGTATATATGGTAAGTCTTGGTCAAAAAGAATGCAATAGTTAGTCTTGGGACAAATTCATGGTATTAAGGAAGACTATGGTCAAAAGGGAACAAGTTATGGCTAGATTAAATGAAGAAGTGTTGTACAATGCAAGTTGTGTAAAAATTGTGTGCTCTATGTCCCAATGTTGTTAGTATGTCGTGACTAGGGGGAAGCTTCTAGAAGTCTTTTTTATAGTTAAAAACATATCTAGTCATTTTATTTGCAAGTTACTAGTTGTAGGTTAATGCATACATGTTTATTTTTGTACATGTACATGACTTGCCTTATTTTTCTTATGAACAAAGTGAAGCATAATGTTATCTTGAGTAAATTTAATAAAACATTGGGTATTGGGTACAATCGTGAGTATTTGTTGAAGCGTAGATTAATTAACGTGCTTCCGGTTATGCCTAAACGCAATTTATCGCGAAACGTATATAATTTACATAGCCGATATAAATAAAATACTCAACGACCATAATTATTCTCAAAATAATTATTTAATACTTGATTGATGTAAACGCTTAATTGTTTGATGTCCGTTTACATTGAACGCAAATTTTTAGCTTACGCGATTTTACTTAATACATGAAATTACAAGCAAACGCGTACAATACAAAAGGTACATTGTGGATTTTTTGACGTCGTCAATGACTTGAAAACACAGGGTGTTATATGGATGGCTTATAGTTGCAGCATCATTACATTATTTTTACAATTTGTTGGTTTTATAACACGTAACCAACATGAACTCACATATATATACATATGCTATAGAGATTTATATCTTTAATTATTGCCCTTGCAACATATGATACATAACACACATCCCCCCACTTGAGATGAACAATATCGAAAGTGATGAAACTGGGGGGTCTTTATAGATCTTTAATGATAGGTCTTCTACGATTGCGCAAAATTTCCGAACCCATTTCCCTGAACCAATGGACTTAAGTAGCCAGGTACTTTAACACAAAGAAAATTTAGACTACAGGGTTGGCTAAGGCGAAAGGGTGTAATGATACATAAAGGGTTTAAACACGGATTGGCTTAACAAGGTGATCTAGGGGTATCTTGCATTAAAATCTAGTGCAAACAAGGGGTTTTACATGGGGAGGTCGACAAGTCAGTGTAACAAGTTGATAAACACACACATATAGGCTGTTTGGGTGAATTCCTAAGATGTTGCCTTCTCAAACTGTCTATTCCAACTAATCAATTAGGTCTCAAAATGATGTACATGCCAAGTTCTAAAGTCTACAATACTACCGGCACACTCATATATTTGGTGGATTTATGTATAATAGATGAAAATGGAATAATAGGCTTAACCTCACCAATTGAATTAAAGGATAATAGTGCGCTCGACAAAGATTAATTCTAGTTTATTAAGAAAAACATGTCAAAAATTTTAAAATTGGCACAATTTAAAAAAAAACTAGAAAATCGAAGGCAAATATAGGTCAAGTGGTAATTCTACTCCCATCCCCTCACTTGGTTTGTACAATGTCCCTATTATACAATTAAGGAAATAAAATTAACTGAATAAGAGTAGAATTAAACAAAAGACTCCCATGAGCGTTGCTCTCCACTTCGAATGATAATTTAATTCTTGCAAACTGTCAATTGGGCAACCTCGTTTCCCCTGGAATCACTAGACAACAAAAAGCATTAAACGTTCAAAAATATAAATATACAATAAGACCTAACTCACTTTCGTAGGAATCACGGTTGCATTTAGCATATGTGTTAGCCTCAAATATTGAGTTGAACAAGGAAGTTCGTTCATTAAGAATATTAGGTCTCGGTCATTTAATTATGTAACGTTGTAATAGGCTAGAATGGGTCAACGGGCTCGTTTATGTAAGCTAATCGGTCACGTGTATCGGGCGTAAGCCCAAGTAATCCCGAGCTCGGCCTGTAGAAGTACCAAGGCATGTAAGCCTCATGGTTTAACTATAAATACCCATCTCCAAGGATGGAGAGGGTGTTGGTTCACTTTGTAATTTTCCTCTTGCAAGTAAATCATCTAATTCCATTTCCTTTCTCTTATTTCTCTCTCTAACTTCTCTCTAAACTTCTTCTTATTTCCTTCTCTTTTCTTATCTAATTTGTGCTACTAGTTATGAAGTGAAGTGATTCATGGGTTACCGACATTTAGTATCAAGAGCCTCGGGTAGATTAGTGGTTGTATTGTGGTAATAAGCTCAAATTCGTGGCTTATTTAGTATTAAAAAGCCAACGGCTCAAAAAGCCTTAAGTTTTTTGGTTTGTTAAGCTTGTTCTTTTATTGCTCTACTAGTTCTATAGCTTATTAAGTTGCCATTTCATGTGTTAAAATAAATTCTAGTTTGATTTTTAAGCTTAAAAAGATTCGGCTTATCTTGGTTTCTAAGTGGCGGTTTGATTTATTTCTTTTGATTCACAAAGACAAACGTGTTCTATTATGTTTAATCTTTTATTATTCACTTAGCTTAAACCTATAGAGCTTATTCGACCAATTAGATCAGCTAATTTAGATTAGTTTGCTTATTTCGAATTAAGTTGCTAGATGGCGGTTTGATTATAAAAGTATTATTGTATTAGTGGCGGTTTGGGATTAGAAAAGGACGTTTTGTTTGTAAGCCAAGCTTGTGCAAGAAAACAAAAGCCTAGAAAGAGACATTGTACTATGTTTTAACTTTATTGGTGGCGGTTTTTTTTCGGTGGTTTGCCATTAAAATTAGTGCCGGTTTTTGCTTATGGTAAGTGGCGGGTTTGAGAAAAAAAAATCAAATGAGTATGAAGTTTGCTACTTTCATATGGTAGCGGTTTGATACAGACGTACAAAAGAAGATAATTAATCTTGAGTCTTTAGAAATGTTACTTCTGAACAAATTCAAAATCCAATGGCGGTTTGACAAAGTTTAGGTGTGCGGTTTATTAGTTTATTCAATCCAGTGTTTACCGGAGGTTCTTTAAGCACTGCGGTGCGGTATGAGAAGATTTTTGCCAGCGGATTACCATTTAACTTTGCCAGCGGTTCTGCCTTAATTTTTTTGCCTGGCCGGTTTGATTAATTCAATTAATTGGCAGCGGTTTATTCTTATTTTTAGCAGCGTTTAGTTCAAGGTTTAGGTGGCGGTTTTTGTAAAAAAGGCAGCGGGTTTCTTTTGGACAGATTTTTGCCAGCGGTTTACCTTAATTTTGGGTGGCGGTTTGATTAACTATTACTGTACTGATATGTTTTTCTTTTAGCCACTTTCGGTAATTCAATTTCGGTAAAAGACTAATTTTGGTAAACTCTAATTTTGGACAAAACGGACTTTGGACTTTAAACGACAATTAATTTACATTCACAAACACGAAACCACACATCATAAATAAAGGACTAAAAGTTCATTCTAAATCACTAAAACAAACCTTAAGTCTATATCAATTTACTTTCACGTTTTTCTATTGATTTTGTTAATATTCGTAAAAGATCATTCTTTTTCGTTGTATTCATTGACTTGTAATATTCCCCTTGGTTTGCTGTGGATGTTAATTGTATTCATTTTACCACAACTTCAGTCACAACACATCTACTTAAGATCATTCAATCAATTTCACTTCATAATTTAACAAGCATTCATCATGACTACTCCAATTGTAACTTCCACAACTGACAGTCAAATGCATAACAACATCATGGCAGCTGGTTCAAGGGATCGTCCCCCAATGCTTGCAATGGGAAGATATTCACAATGGCAATCATGTTTCTTAAGATACATTGATACAACACCAAATGGTGATGCCTTAAGGAAACGCATTCTCGAAGGTCCTTACACTCCTTCTACTGTCATAATTCCAGCTGTAACTGCAACTGAAAATTCTCTAGCAGTTCCTGAACGAACAATAGTTGAGACAATCATGAATATGTCTCCTAAAAGCAAAGCTCATTTTGAATCAGAAAAAGAAGCGATTCATTTGCTATTGACTCGAATTGGAGATGAAATATACTCAACTGTTGATGCATGCAAGACAGCTCATGAAATGTGGGAAGCTATTGAAAGGCTACAACAAGGTGAATCCCTCAACATTCAAGATGTTAAGACTAACTTATTTTCGGAGTTTGGAAAATTCACCTCTCACGATGGAGAAACAATGGAGTCATACTACTCCCGGTTTTACATGCTGATGAATGAAATGATAAGAAACAACTTGACAATTGCTACGATGTAAGTTAATGTTTAGTTTCTTTAACAACTTCAACCAAAATGGTCAAGGTTTGTGACAATTGTCAAGCAACAACATAAATTGGATGAAGTATCATATCACAAGCTCTTTGACATTCTAAAACAATATCTAAAGGAAGTTAATAAAATCTGTGCTGAAAGAATAGCCAAGAATGCTAACCCATTAGCACTTATTGTTGCTGCTCAACCACATTAAGACCCTTATTATCAAACATCAAAGTCTCACAAAACATATGCACCAACATCAAAAACCTCACTTCCAACTAGATCTCATGCAACTACAAGATACAAAGGTAAAGAGATAGGCAAACCAATCACACCTCCATCTGAGTCAGCTTCTAAAAAAGACAGTGATCCAGAACAAGCTCAGAAGGATAAAAAAATGCAGAAAAATTTGGCACTCATTGCAAAATATTTCAAGAAGATCTACAAACCTACCAACAACAGCCTCAAAACTTCCTCAAACACCAGAAACAAGAATGTAGATACTACTCCAAGATACAAGATTGACAATCAGACTGGACAGTTTGGGAATCATGGGACAATAACTGTTGCTGGAGCTAGGGAGACTATAGGTGGTCAGGTAGTGCAACAGTCTGGGATACAGTGTTTCAACTGTAAGGAATTTGGTCATTTTGCTAAGGAATGCAGGAAGCTAAAAAGGGTTAAAGACTCCACGTATCACAAGGAAAAGATGTTGCTGTGCAAACAAGCTGAGAAAGGTGTTCCACTATAAGCAGAACAATCTGATTGGCTAGCAGACACGGATGAAGAGATTGATGAATAGGAATTGGAAGCACATTACAGCTATATGGCAAAGATCCAGGAGGTTCTTACAACAGACTCATGAACTGATTCTAAGCCATTAGAACAGGTGCAATACGATGCTGGATATAATGTGTTTGCCAATGAGAGACAGCATTCTGAGCAACCTGAATCCACTAGTAACACATGTTTAGTGGAACAGGATGATAGTAATGTCATTCCTGATTCACCGGATAGGTGTGATAATGATATTCAGAATGACCAAAATACTGTAGAATGTGATGATGAGCGTGTTGCGCTTGCTAATTTAATTGCAAATTTAAAACTTGATGTCAATGAAAATAAAAAGATTCAAAAGCAATTAAAGAAAGCAAACACAACACTTGCTCATGAATTGACTGAGTGCAAATTTATTCTTACGGAAACTAGTAGAACACTAGGGGAATCTAATAGTATTCAGGATAGTTGTCTAGTTGCACTTCAAAATAAACAGACTGAGTTTGAGGGGTACAAGAACCTAAATGACCGTATTGTTGACTATGAGAAACTTGAACATAAGTTAAATGAAACTCTAGGTCTATTAGCTCAAAAAGACATTGACATAAAAGAAGGTTTAAACTTAAAGATTACGAAATTTTTGTTTTCAAAGGACAACACGATCAGGTTAGTCAAACAAGTCTCTTTAACTAAGTCACATTACGATAGTCTTATCAAAGAAGGAGAATGAAAAACATGGTAATAACGGATTTAAGCTTAAGGAAGAAAAATATTATTGACAAAAATGATTTCAATGGAAAGCAATTAAATATTTTTGAATGACTTGGTTTACAAAATTGAGTCAATCCATCCAGGACATTCATTTTTATCAACAAAGCCCAACATTTAATGAGAAGAACTATCTTTGCAAAATCCTATGTACCTCAAAAGGCTCATATGAGAAACACGTTTATATGAGATCCCACATCACCAATCTGTTCCTAGACATAACAGGACTTGTCACGATAGGGAAGAGAATCCACTCTTGAAGAGAGAGTCGATCAAACATTGAATATAGACTTAGTGCGGGACCCTTTTTAATACACAAGCTAATAGTATTTTTGAAATTTTTCAATCCACCAACCTGGGGGGAATTTCAATACAGCTAGCACACGCATATGTAGAAGGAGAAAATGTGGAGAAATATTTTGTGAAATCAAACCAATGATTTTCAAAAACATCGATTTTTACCTGTTATGTCCAAATCCAATAAGAAAAGTGGACAAAGGAATATTAATGTCATGACGAATAAACATAAATCATCTTAGAGAAATTGTCGATCAAGCTTGGGTGAAACATTCAAAAGATCATTTTTGTGCCCCAACTGCTCATGATATGGAAATCCTAATTAAGACATGTTTGATGCCTCTTGCCCTTAAGACACAAAATGATAGTTTCACATTTGTTCATGAACTTAAGCAAGAAATGCATGCTGATTTAAAGTACGTTGAATCCCTTGAAAAAGAAATTGATGAACTTGAATCTGATAAAGCAGAATTTTCAAACATGTATGTTATGCTCTTGCAAGAATGTGTGTCTAATGATATTATGTGTCTTATTTGCATTCGTTATCTGATTTAGATGCGCAAACTGAATTGCAATGCTTATATCTTCATAAAGTCAAAGAATGTGACTGTCTTGCTCAAAAGCTTTCTAAACAAACTGAATCTGTTAGTAAAGAAGTTTATACTGAGCTTTTACGAAGTTTTGCTAAATTAGAAAAACACTCGATTTCTCTTAAACTCACTTTACAACAATGTCAAGAACAAATGAAAAATGACACCGTTTGCAAAGAAAAAGCGTCAAACGTATTTCTAAAAGAACGTGAACAATATTTTGAAATACAAGATTTGAAAGCTCAATTGCAAGACAAGAACATTGCCATATGTGAGTTCAAGAAACTCATTGAAAAATGCAAAGGAAAATCTGTAGAAACTAAGTTTGATAAACCATATGTTTTTTGACAACCAAATGCTCAAAGGATTCCAAAACTATCAGTTTTAGGAAAACCAGCTCCTTTTTCAGACTCTCTTAAGAGGAAAAGTTTTTCAAAGAAAAAGTCGATTCCAAAAACTAATGTGTCAAAGGGTTTATCAAAACCAGTCACTACACAGAATTTGCCTCAAACAGCAAGGCAAGAAGTAAGAAACACAAATGTGATTAAACCAGGCATGTATCGAATTGACACTAAGACAACACAAACTAGAGCACCATAGTTGCCTCAGACTTATAGGAATACTAATCCTCGCATGTCTACATCTACAGGAGTAACTCACAGAACTAGTGTTAGAAGACCAACGCCTAGGAGCACTCAAATGAAAGATAAGGCCATGCCAAACACTAGTCAAGTGAAGTTTAAAAAGACTGAAGTAGATTACCACCAAAAGATTTCTAGTATTTCTAATAAAACAAAGTATGTAACTACGTGTAATGACAGTTTAAAATCCAAAACTTCGAATGTTAATGTTGTTTGTGCTAATTGTGGGAAATATGTGTTTAATTCGAATCATGATGCTTGTGTTTATAAATTCTTGAATGACGTGAATGTTAGAACTAAGAACCCTAACGTAGTGCCTATTAGTACTAGTAAACCCAAAAGTCAAGCGAACAAATCTGTTGCAACACACCGTAAGAAAACAGTTGCATTAGAATCCACTGTCCAAAATTCTAAGAGTTACTATAGGATGATGTATGAGAAAACTAGCAAGGCATGGAAATGGTGGATAGAACAACAATGCCCATCAGGATATAAATGGGTTCCTAAGATAAAAATGAAGTGGGTGCCTAAAGTTAGGAATGAAACTGTGCAAAAGAGAGTTAGTTTTGCCATAGATAATGCATCTAGGATAACTAATGTCTTAAAAATCACAAATACTCTAGGATCCAAGTTGTCATGTATTCCATCGTCCTCTAATTCTCTTGCAGATTGTTCAACTCATCCTATTTTTTGTTGACTCTAGATGCACGAAGCACATGACGGGCAATCTATCGCTGTTGTGCAATTTTGTTGAAAAATATATGGGTACCGTTCATTTTGGCAATGATCAATTTGCTCCAATTCTTGGTTATGGGGATTTGGTTCAAGGAAATATCACGATCAACAAGGTTTATTACGTCGAAGGCCTCAATCATAATCTCTTCTCAGTTGGTCAATTTTGTGATGCGGATTTAGAGGTTGCTTTTCGGAAATCTACGTGCTTCGTTAGAGATCTTCAAGGAAATGACTTACTCATCGGTAATCATGGATTTGATCTCTATACAATTTCTCTTCAAGAAACAACTTCATTAACTCCAATCTATCTCATGGCTAAAGCCTCACCAACTCAAGCATGGTTATGGCATCGAAGACTTTCTCATCTTAACTTCAACTACATCAACTTGCTTTTAAAGAAGGATGTCGTGATTGGTTTACCAAAACTAAAATACATCAAGGATCAACTATGTTCCTCTTGTGAAGTGAGTAAAGCAAAAAGAAGTTCATTCAAGACAAAGATTGTTCCAAATTCAAAAGGACGGTTAAATTTGCTTCATATGGACTTATGTGATCCAATGTGGGTTGCTAGCATAAATGGGAAGAAATACATTCTGGTGATACTTGGACTATCTTTCTACGATCCAAGGATGAAACACCAGATGGTTTGAAAGAGTTTCTCATGATGATCCAAAGAAATCTTCAAGCCCTAGTAATTTTTGTTCGCACTGACAAAGGCACTGAGTTCTTAAATAAGACACTCAATGCATTCTTTAAAGAAGAAGGAATTGAGCATCAAACTTCTGCACCTCGAATACCTGAACAGAACGGTGTTGTCAAAAGACGAAACTGTACTCTTGTTAAGGCTGCTTGAACGATGCTTTGAGCTTCTAAACTTCATTTGTTCTTTAGGGCTGAAGTAATTGCAACCGCATGCTATACTCAAAACAGATCAATCATCATCCCGACACATGAGAAAATGGCATATCACATCATTAATGACAGGAAACCTTTAATTAAACACCTTCACATTTTTGGCTGCACTTGTTACCTAACCAGAGATGGTGAGAATCTGGATAAAATGAAAGAAAAAGGGATCCGTGCATTCTGGTGGGATACTCCACTCGGTCTAATGGATATCGTGTTTACAACAATAGAACAAGATTGATAGTTGAATCCATACATCTCAGATTTGATGAGATCAAAGAGATATCAGAGACGTCTGCTGCTAATGATACTTCAGGCCTCGTTCCCCAACGACAAAAGGCTTCAGATTAGGACAACTCTGGCCGCGTCCTCTAACTACACAATGTTTCTCCTTTAGTAGATACAATAGCTCTGTCACAACAAGAGTTGGATTTTATTTTCGGTCCTCTGTATGATGAATTTTTCAATACGAGTACTTCTCGTGTTAACAAGTCTTCTTCTCCCACCGATAATTTTGCTCAACAAGATACACAACCTTCAACGAATAGTCATCCTACATCAAAACCATCAACTCCTACAAATGTTCATGCTGAGGAAAACAACGATAATAAAGCAGAAGACACACAAGTTCAACAAGATGAATTTACTAATCCTTTCTATACACCGGTATGAGAATTTGTTGAGTCTTCCTCACGCAATATTGGTAATTCAAATTTGCATACCTTTAATCAACCACAAGATTCTGAATACCGATGGATAAAAGATCACACATTAACTCAAGTTCATGGAAATCAATCCAAGCCAGTGCAAACAAGACGACAACTTGTAACCGATCCTAAAATGTGTATGTTCGCACTCACTGTGAGTACTGCTAAACTGAAAAACATTAAGGAGGCAATGGATGATTTTGCATGGATAGAAGCAATGCAGGAAGAGCTTCATCAGTTTTACAAACTCCAAGTCTAGGAACTAGTTGACAAACCCTTTAGCAAGAACGTAATCAAGCTAAAGTGGTTATGGAAGAACAAAAAGGATGAAGACCAAACTATAATTCGCAATAATCCATGACTTGTAGCTAAGGGTTATGCTCAGGAAGAGGGTATTGATTTCGAAGAATCATTTGCTCCAATTGCTTGCTTGGAAGCTGTTCGGATTTTTGTCGCATATGTTACACACAAGTCTTTTCCAATTTATCAGATGGACGTGAAAACAACATTCCTTAATGGTCCACTGAAGGAGGAGGTCTATGTTGCACAACCAGACGGGTTTGTTGATCCTGATCATTCAGAGAAAGTTTACCGATTAAGGAAAGCTTTATATGGATTGAAACAAGCTTCGAGAGCCTGGTATGATGAACTCTCAAATTTTTTGATATCCAAATGTTTTACTAAAGGTACCATTGACCCGACTTTATTCATGATAAGATACGGGGAGGACATTCTACTTATGCAAATTTACGTTGATGACATTATTTTCGGGTCCACAAACCCTAAATTTTCTAAACGATTTGAAAAATTAATGCACAGTAGATTTGAGTTGTCCTTAATGGGGGGAATGAAATTCTTTTTAGGACTTTAGATCCACCAATCCCCACGCGGTATCTTTATCAATCAAGCCAAGTACGCTTTAGAAATACTTAAAAAACATGGTATGGAAAAAGGACAATGCATTGGTACACCAATGGCTACAAAACCTAAATTAGATGCAGACTTGAGTGATACACTCGTAGACCAAACTAACTACCATAGTAAAATTGGGTCACTCGTGTATCTGACATTTAGTAGACTAGACATAGTGCAAGCAGTATGTTATTGTGCAAGATATCAAGCAAGACCGACTGAAAAACACATCAAAGAGGTTAAGAGGATCTTTCGATACTTAAGGGGTACCATTAACATAGGACTCTGGTATCCGAAGGATTCTGGCTTTGATCTAACAACTTTTTTAGATGCCGACCATGTTGGATGTATTGATACTCACAAAAGCACTTCTGGAGGAATACAGTTCCTAGGTGATAAGTTAGTCAGCTGGATGTCAAAGAAGCAGGATTGCACTGCAATGTTATCAGTAAAGGCTGAATACGTAGCGTTATCTACAAGTTGTGCTTAAGTAATGTGACTGAAGACACAGCTTAAGGATTATGGCTTCAACTACAACAAAATATTGTTGTATTGTGACTCTCAGTCAGCCATAGTAATCTCATGCAACCCTGTGCAACACTCCCGTACCAAGCACATCCATACTCGATATCATTTCATCAAGGAACATGTTGAAAATGGTATAATTGAATTGTACTTTGTCAGAACTGAATACCAATTAGCTGATATGTTTACTAAAGCCTTACCTGAAGATAGGTTTTAGTATCTTGTTAGATGAATTGGTATGAGATGTTTGACTCCAGCATAACTGGAGGTTCTGACAAATGAATTTGCTTGATATTTCATCAAACATCAACATGTACATATTTAAAAAAAAAGAAAAATACAAAAATAGAAAAAAATAGAAAATGTTTCACAAAAAGAATCTTCTCGACATGTCTCTTGGAATCGGTAACATTTATGTACCTAGAAATGTTGATTAACATCGACACGGGCGTGTAAATGAAGTTCAAACAGGAGTTTTAAATGCTTTCAAAACATGTCATTTCTATTTTTCTTTGACTTGTAATCACTCTCAGGTTGCAACTCGGACCCGAACGACAAAGGAGAGTGTACGCATAAGTGCGCTTATCCTTAGAGTTAGAAGAGAAGTATTCTAACATTTGGTTTTTTCAAAAAGTTGAACACAATTTTTCAAGAATTTCTTACTGACGATTCATAATCTTTCAAAATTGTGTGTTTAACACTCCATCCCTCATAAAGTTTTACAAGACAATTCTTCTACATTTGGTGTCATTTTCAAAATGAGTCAATGTTTGAGGGGGAGTTTTTCGAAAAACAAAGTTTTAATGATTTTGGATACATCATAACATGACAATATTTATGTATTCAAAACATTATAAAAAGTCTTAATAACAACTCAGTAATAATAATGACTACTCAATAGATTGTATGTTATAAGATGATTAAGTGGTTGAGCATAATTTTTCAAGAATTCTTCAATGACAATTTATAATCTTTTAAAATTGTGTGCTCAACAATGCTAACCCTCAATTTTATATTCATTTTACAACTTGGTATCATTTTTTTTGGTGTCAAACATATGTAAAATTAAGAGGGAGTAAGTTAACATGCTAATAATATTTTTCCCATAGAATTTTCATGACAAATTTTAATCACAAGGTATTTCAAAAATCTAAGTGAATTAGTATTTAAAATAAGGGGAGAAATGTAAATAAAATGTGATCTTGAAATTAATAAGTGATCTAAACGACTCAAAATGTGCTCTTTGGAAAAGGTTTTATGGTTCGATTTATACCCAACAACATCTTAATTTCACGATGATTCTGAAGTTATAAGGTGGTTAGGTTAGGAATCAGTCTTATGATCCAACCAGAACCGGAAGAATCTAACCAAGGACAATCCATAGTTAGAAATAGCAGTCTTTAGGTATGATTAGAGATGAATGAGTATAAGGGAATAATGCCGACTAAGATTGAGCTAACATTGGAACAACCACAACAAGGTGTTAGTAATGACGTCTTGGTAAGCATTGAAGGGGTTGAAGAATTAAAAAGAAATGTATGGATAAAGGGTGAAAACAAAGCAGCCCTCCCTACACCTTAGGCAGAAACCGGGTCAATACATGATCTATCGGTTTTCACTAAGATGAATTCTAATATTAAAGAATGACATCATGGACCCAGTGATGCAATGCACAACCCTTCCCAGCCATTCGAGTTTCTCTCAACAGAAAATTGTCTCATTTGCCACGGATATACATACGACTTCTATTGACTTTCTCACTTCGAGTTAGTTGATATTGAATAGGTGGCAGTCTGCTCCAGCCTCCGAGTACTAAAACTAAAACGCACTATTCGAGTCTAGAGCCAAGAGATCAATAAAATAAATCTCATTAGGACACATTCCATTACAAATGCTTGTTGAACACCAATAAGTTCACAAGTTGTTAACAAGAGTCCTACGCATTATCCTTGTGGTATTGCCAGAACATCCGAGTGATACTTAAGTATTTACAGTGAAGATGGAAATCCTGCTTGAGCCAACATCAAACAAGCATCTTGGTAGGTGACTTGCAAGATTCTATATGAATCAAACTTGTGTCAACTAGAAAGAAATGATGGTGCGATTATATGTGAATCAAACTTGTTCCAGTAAATGAATTGACGGTTTAATCAGAAAGATAGTAACTATCCGATTCACTCTTACCGTGTTGTCTGCTTTGAGATGATCTGGTAACAAGAACGGCTAATGCAGCTGTGAAACCCTGTCAAGAAGATTCATTTGAATTCTATCTGATTACAAACAGTATTTATACTGATTAACGAGGAACCGTGGTTATTGCAACCTTATTTGACGAAGTGACAAAGATACTCTCGTCCATATTTGTTGATTATCACTAACGTAAACTTGCAGGTTATACGATGGTGGCGGTATCCCATTCCAGCTAAAGTCGAATTCATTACCACATGCTCATGCTCAAACTACAAAGACATACTATAAGCATTAAGATTCAAGAATCAAGAAAGCTCAAGAATTAATGACAAAGACTTCCGCAAACTCTGATATTTAAGATCTTCCTTCAAGATATCAAGATTATCAAGACAATGATTGTCAAGGGAGATTGTTAGCAAGCTTTCAAGATGATGCAAAGTATGAGCATGTTGGTCAAGACACAAGATCGCAAGGTGGCAAAGACGATCAAGACTGAAGGATAAAGATTTAAAGATCTCAGAACAAAAGACAAAGTCAAAGGACAATGACAAAGGCTCAAGATCAAAGATCACATAGCATAAAGGAGCAAGCCTACAACATAGACAGAGACAAAGATCACAAGAGCTTAACAACAAAAGAAATCTCATTGATTTCATGAAGGAGTGTCATAATGAACTCGCTTTGGGGGAGATTGTTAGCCTCAAATATTGAGTCGAACAAGGAAGTTTGTTCAGTAAGAATATTAGGTCTCGGTCATTCAATTATGTAACATTGTAATAGGCTAGAATGGGTAAACGGGCTGGTTTATGTAAGTTAATCGGTCACGTGTATCAGGCGTAAGCCTAAGTAATCTCGAGCCTGGCTCCTAGAAATACCAAGGCATGTAAGCCTCACGGTTTAACTATAAATACCCCTCTCCAAGTATGGAGAGGGTGTTGGTTTACTTTGTAATTTTCCTCTTGCAAGTAAATCATCCAATTCCATTTCCTTCCTCTTATTTCTCTCTCTAACTTCTCTCTAAACTTCTTCTTATTTCCTTCTCTTTTCTTATCTAATTCGTGCTACTAGTTATGAAGTGAAGTGATTCACGGGTTACCAACATTTCATACTTGTAGAAAATAAATGATGTGTATAAATCAAAAGAATTGAAACTGATCTGGACGTTGGATAAAATGATAAAGATGTGCAGCCATATTATTAAAGAGAAAAGAGATAAGATGGGAAGATGTGTGTATCCTAGAGAGAGAACACACACACTTACACTTTACAAAAGTGATCTTCACCCCTCCATGGAAGTATGGAGGAGGTATATATAGGTCAAGACATGGGAAACTATACTAACTTAACAATACTAGTCCCTACCGGTCTTGCCTAATGATAACTAGTGTAATTTCATATAAGTCAACATATTTTAAGGCTAACAATCTTCCCCTAATATATGGATGTACGAAATTACTTACAATGTTTCTATCAAGTACAATTACAATAAAATAAAGTTTCCAAAGCACTTCCAAAGTTGAAGATGTCTTCTAAGTTCTCCTGGTCTTGAAACTTGTACTTCAGCTTGGATCTTCATTGTCTTTATTTGATCTGGAACCATTATAGTATGCATGAGTTGGATTAACTTCCCCCTAATCCATGCAGCATGTCCTGAAAAGCTTTCTTCATAAACTCCTTTTTGGCGAAGTTTCTAAATTAGCTTCCCCTCAAACCAACATCCCTATCTTAAGCAGATTCTAAAACTTTGATGTAGCTTGAACAATATTCTACTTGTCATTGAAGTGCACAATGGAATTTTGTAGAAGTTAAACCACACCAACAACCACTATTTCTTGTCATTAGGGCTTGGTGAATATTTGTTCAGGGGTACATGCGAGAAATCAACAACAATTCTTCTCACGTTTACAGAATACTTCACAAACCATACTTAGTAAAGTAGTATACACTACTTCCTCTGGAAGTTGATATGGTAACATCAAAGTCAACAAAGTCCCGAATGTACACATTTCCCCCATGATAGTTGCTACCTCTCAGAAGCATCATTGTCGTGTACGTCCATATACTCGAGAAGTTCTTGTCTTAAGCGCAAATCTTGAAATCCAAATGAACCATTACCCTCTTGGCTTTAGAAATCGTAGTAGGAGATGAAGCAAGAATCAAGAAAACTTGGTATAATCAAGGTCTTGTATATGAATGTCGTTGAAGAACTTTGAGAATTTTGCTTAGACTGTGAAGTACCATTGTCTTGGAATAGCATAATAATATCTCATGAGAATTGCTGATTACATCTCAACCTTTAAACTCTCTGGCTAACTTACCAACCTCGTATTTTGTCGGCTATTGTTGTGATCAGTTGGTGAAGTAAACCCAATATACCAAACTTGAAAATGAAGTGAAATCCCTCAAATTTGTTACTTAAGCTTGCACTGTTATTGATTGAATAACAGTGCAAGATTAAATCTATAAGTACTCTATACTCAGTCCTAAAAGTATAAGAAGTACATCACCTCTTGAAATTATCCACATCGACATTTGCGTGTGACACTGAGTACTAGAATGTAACTCCTTTAAGTGATAGTTATCCAGGTCTTCAACCAACCACCCTGACTGTTGGAAACTAGATAATCCAAGTCTTAATCATATTCCTATTCTGCTCAAGCAAGTCATCAATCGATAGATTGGGTTTGAAGAAAAGGGGTAGAAAGTATAAGAAAGTCTCGATGATGAAATAAGTAGACACCTTCGTGAAATCCAACTTCAATCACAAATAAGGGATACCAAATCAACTTCGTGATCACTTGTCATCGTAATCCGAATCTCTAGCCGTTTGTCATTTATTGAATCTTTTCAGGATCTTTTTAGTGTTATGTATCGTGTTTGTTGTTTAAATGCCGTTAAACTAGAACAAATGTTGTTTTTGAATGTCGTCAACGAAAAGACATTGTCTAGTCAAACTTGCCGTGATAGTGTTTTTGTACCTGGCTTAATCCAACCAATACCATGATTAGTAGCCCAATGAACATAAATAGTTCAGGCCCATCAAATATCAGCCCAACATCAATAAAGAACCATCGGCCCATTGTTTTGTTTACTGCTCGATGTACCAAGGTTTTACCAGCCCAAGAATAGAAAATGCAATACTCGGCCCATCAAAAATTAAAAAAAATGACTAGGCCCATAATCAATTAGAACCACTCGGCCCAGCCTTTTTGTATCCATGTCCAACATCCAAGCCAACAAAATCTTATACCAGGTCAAACAAAAAAATTAGGTATATAGGTAATCTCAATCCCTAATAAGTCTCACCCTAACCCTAATCCCTTTATACACGCAGTCAAAAAAAACAATCCCATCTCTCTATCATGAGCCACCCCTTATTCAATCTACAAATGTATCGAACAAGAATGGTCATCAAGATCCATTAGACACACTCCCATCAACAAATCAAACCATATTAACTCGTCATCTTATCATTCGAATGTTATAACCTAAATCATAAACTGAAAAACAACCTTTTTGTCTTTGTTGAATCGGCTTCAAGATCGAACGTGGCTTCTAGATCTTTAAAAGATGTCTCGGGTAGGTTGTTATACACGGTTGTTGATTTAATTTCAATCAAAACAAAGAATAATTTATAACAGATTTGTTATAAGATTATCTTTTATTTTCATAAATCAAATAAGGTTTTTATCCTTCAACAGATCAATGATGATGTCAATTTTCATGTGAATGGATGTTTCAAAGGTCTTGACATAATTATAACATACGAAAAATGAAACTGAGATCTTGTTTCTTTATTGTTCGAGTCATAGATAAGTTTGAGGATGGTGTAGGATTGATGTGACGATGGGATAATAGGATTAGTTTTGGATTTGGATTTGAGATGTTGGATGTTGTAATTGATTGTTGTTGATGAGGCTGTTGTAGATGGTGGTTTGAATGTTGATGTTGTAATAATTAGTAGAGGATAATTTTATTGTACTTGTTGATTTGTTTGTGGTTTGTCAAAGAGTCTGTATAGTCTATTTTCCTCCTCCTTCTTTTCTTTGACTATTCTATTGACTTTAGACTCGGTTGCAACCGGTTTGGCTGACTCAGTTGAGTCGACCGGGTCAACTCGGTAAATACCGAGTTGACTTGGTTTGGGTTGTGGTTCTACAAAACCACTACCTTAAATGGTAAACCAAACCGCCACTGATAACTAAACCGCCATGGTGGTGGTTTAACCAAACCACCACCACCAATCATCCACTGCCAAACCGCCACACCATCAAACCGCTACCAAAAAGAGAAATGGACAGAGTTTCATTTATGTAGGACCAAGATATAATCAAACCGCTACACCTGTGTATTAAACCGCCACAGTGGCCAAACCGCCACGGCAAACCACTACAGTGGTCAAACCGCTATGGTAAACCACCACGGTGGTCAAACCGCCACCTGTCACTTTTGTACTTTTCTGACAAAAACCAGATCTGAGTTTTTAGCTTGTACCAAACCGCTACCAGTAAACAAAAACCCATTTTGTTACATCTTCTTAAAATTGTCGTGAAGGCACAAAAAACAGTAGATGTATAACCAGTATGACAAAAATATAAGCAACAACAATAAATCAAATTCATGGTTGATTCTTAGGAGAAGAAGAACACTTAAACCACGAAACTGATTCTGTTAACACAAACAAAAACATACAACCTGTAAAAACACTGCTACTGCTGCTTGGTAAAATGATAATAAAGCAGAACTGCCTAGTAACGAATACAACAAACACAAATGATATAAATGGCCCCTGGTTTACACTTTGATGCCACTTGTAGAAAATAAATGACGTGTATAAATCAGAAGAATTGAAACTGATCCGGAGGTTGGATAAAATGATAAAGATGTGCAGCCATATTATTAGAGAGAAAAGAGATAAGATGGGAAGATGTGTGTATGCTAGAGAGAGAACATACACACTTACACTTTACAAAAGTAAGCTTCACCCCTCTATGGAAGTATGGAGGAGGTATATATAGGTCAAGACAAGGGAAACTATACTAACTTAACAATACTAGTCCTGCGGGTCTTGCCTAATGATAACTAGTGTAATTTCGTATAAGTCAACATATTTTAAGGCTAACAATATGCAACAAGCCTTTTAAACCACTTGGTTGCCCAAGTAGACGAGTGAAGTCTCGTGAGGGCTTCCAGAGAACATACCCACAAAGTTCATTTAATTGTACAAGGTTTTGAAAAGGTTTCAAACTAATTTCAGGTTTTCAGAAAGGGATTACGGCGTAATCATGGTTTAGGTTACACCATAATCATGTGGTTGTTAAATTGAAAATTTTGAATTAAGAAAGATTACGGCGTAACTCGGACAGGATATTATGCCGTAATTACATCTGTTACGGCGTAACCATGGTGGTTTCGCCTACACAAGAACCTGTTTACCACATGACAACAAGTCAAGGAGACTTCGAATTCCAATTCCTTGCTGAGAGAACCTGCGAAATCAAGTGAGAAACCAAACAACCCAACTAAAACTCAAAATACCTAAATGAAATTCATTAATCAAAGACGGGTTGTCTCCTGACAAACAATTTTGTTTATTACCGAGTCTTTAAGTTAGACTCATTCTAACTCTACGTTTCCTAATAACTCTTCCATCTTCATCCATCTCTTTCTTGATCATCCCTATGAATCTGGAGCCATTAACTCTTCCTATTAGTAGGGCGTCATCCAACTTTTTAGTTATACACACGAAACTCTTTCCATTCTTGAAAGAGTATCGTTTGACTTTAAAGGTTTCACTTTTGATAAATGGTGGTTCGTAATCTGTTTTTTCAATGCCACTTTCCCATTGCTCTTCTTCCTCGAATCCTTCATCGTGCCATTGATATGCGGTGTGACACCCCGTAAGAAAATTTAGATTCTCCTTGCGTAAAAAAAAACTTTTTTTTTTTCTTGCGGAAAAAAAAAAGGCAGCATGTACTCACGTTTGCTATAGGCTTCCATTATATTTCGACAAGAAGGTTATCTTACGATCGTTCAATGCTATTATTTTTATCATGGACTCGTTTTAAATTTCCACGCGGATATAACCTATTATTTATTGTGTCTAATAGGACATTTTTGACGAGTAGCGATCAAGAACAAATTTAGTTTACTTTATGAAACCGTTGTCAAACTACTACCATAACAAATAAATGGTTCAACGAAGATAAAATCAATTCATAACTATATACTAAAAATGCAAATGGCATAATATCATATAAATAATGAGAAAACACCATCCTTATCAAATTATTTTTACACTCCTACTACTTCATGAATTTGACTAAATCTCATGTGATAGTTATTCTCCAATTGATACAATGTACCATGGAAGAATAGTGGAGATGTTCCAACAGACATCATGAACAGAAATATGCGGTAACCAATATTTCGGAATCATTACCCAGGTGGACTATTTGTAACAGTGTTACTTCAGTGAAATATCAGAATTCGCCAATTAAAGACATCGTATAAAAGGGGAACATGCAATGGACAAATAACTACAACTAAAACTGAGAAACAATATGTAAATTGTACGAGTCGAATTCATGTTTCAATGATGGGCACAGCTAGACAGACGTTCGGATTTTAAAGGTTGAAAAAGAAGGTATCGAGTTCCTTCTATCACCACATCTCTACTTGTTCACCTCTTAGTAGGACATCGGTGAGAGTTTTTCAAGTTTGTACCATGCAGTTAAACATATTGTGACCAAGACTAAGACCACCCAACCATGGCATGCGGCCAAAGGCTTCAGCTTGCTTGGGTCTATAAACTTCTACGTATAAATGTGCTAGTTTGTGTTTACACACGCATGCAAAACCCAGACGCGACACACCTAAAATAACAACATGTAGTGAAACCTTGTAAACATCATACCGTATGTACTAATAAGAACGAAACCTGGAAACCCCATTAACCTTAAAACCCACATGAGACTTGATATATGGCTCGCTAGAGATTAGCATACACCCGAGCTAAACATAAAATATCGTAAAATTTTCTTACATCGTAGCCTCGACCCATGGCTTAAGCGTTACCAAGTCAACCCAAGATAACCACAGCGAGATCCTCTGCTCGCTGTTGGTGCATCGCAAGCTCCGTAGGAAGCAAACCCATCGTGCTCATGGTTCGTACTAGGACCTCACTATACTTGCCAAATAGTCACTACTCGAGACACACCCTCAATGCATGCCAACAGCCACCACAGGCCGCTGCCTTGTCGTGGCTGTTGCACAACAAAGAGAAAGAAATGCAGCAGCTGCTGTTGAGTTTGCTCCACACACACCGAACGTCTTTGCATCTAGAAATGGAGTCTCTCATTTGCCAACTAAAATAAGTTGTAAACTTGCAAATAGATAGAAAAGTAATATATATATGCATGTGGGCTGCTGCGAAAGAGACGAAATCAAAAACAGTGAGCGTAAAAGCTCACTGTTGTTGCGTCAGGTAAGCAGCAAAAAGAGAAAGAAGAAAAGATGGACATGTGCTTATTATGTATGTTCACGTGATGGACTTTGTAATAATTAAAAGGGTGCATGCTTTCTTAGTTTGACAAGTTGACATAGGAAATAGTATACTATTTTCATTTATAAAGATTCGACGTAGGGATATGTTACATATATAACTATCGAACTCTCGGTTCGAGCTCCAAATGGGTTGGCAGCTCGTTAACGAGTGTAATTATTTCAACGAGTATAAATTAGAAGTAATAATTTACGACGCTTTATAATTGTTAACAGTGGAAACCGAACTTTTAAAACAAGGAAACGAGTTTATCCCGGCTCATAAATTTTAGTTAACACTAAAAATATTTTCAAAACTTAATTGAGTTAAAACATGATTTAAAAGCCATATGATTTAAATTGTAAACGTTGAAACGTAAGAATGTTAAATACAAGCAAATAATTTTTTTTTACAAAGATAAATTAGACGATTTCACATGAACTACAACACATAAAATGGATATTCGTACGAGACTTAAGCGACGTTTAAAGTAAGTAAATAAGCAAAAATATATATAAGTAAACTTAATGATTGGTAACTAATAGTTATATTATTGAAACTTAAGCTGTATTCTTCTAACAATATGACCAGGCGACCTTAAGCACATACTTACATCAAATTATGCACAAATTCCTATATGTGCGAAGTCATGTATCATCCCTAGAACCAACGGTTTAATCAACACTTTGAAAACGTAATGAAAAACGTTAACTTCATAACGACCACGCCTTTTGACCATTTGCATAAATCATTTTATATATTAAGTCTTAGAATGAATACTCATATTTATTGTAATTACTTAGGTGTTTGACCGATTCATTATTTGACGTGCCTTAATCCATTTCCAGTCTCAGACGATTAACCGACAAGGTGAGTTTCATAGCCTCTACTTTAGTGTTTTAAATCATCTTTTGGGGTGAGAACATTGCTTAATTTTTACAGTTGAACACAAGTACAATTAATGATTTACTATTTGGGTCTAAGTCCCTATTCAACCCAACTTGCTATATTGCCTAATTTATCATGAGCTGTCAATTTCTTGATCGGATGACCGGTTGAGGGAGCGCGAATGTTATGGATAGATCTATCGGGATTGACAATCCCTGTTTGTCTTGGACTGACATTAGTCAAGCAAACACAGTTTCATTTGAGTCAGATACGGATGTTGCGGGTTGAACATCTGCACGGGCTTATCTATGATGATATATGTTAACGCTTCAGTGTCATGAGCTTAGACAATAGTAAATACTTTTCATTGTGATATATAGGATTGTTATATTTCATACCATGGTTATAAATCTTGTGGTTCATCACTATTATCAAAAAACAAAACCTATGAACTCACCAACTTTATGTTGACACTTTAGCAATGTTTTTCTCAGGAGTCCTGTGTTACGGGATATATATATATGGAGTATGCATTGATATAATGGCATGTAGAGGTCTATCTCTCGTATCAAGTCTTCTACATGCCATGAAGTCACAATCCCAAATCTAGTCTTTCGCTGCAGAGAATTTGGGGGTGTGACAACCGAATTGGTCCAAATTACCGGACCGCGGACCGGACCAAAACACCTTCGGTCCGGTATGCTCACCCCTACACACACACACACACACACACACAC